>PVJO010008940.1:0-72329 GCA_004026905.1 Hystrix cristata | reverse complement strand
TCAAAACAACCCTGAGATTCCACCTCACTCCACAAAGAATGGCTATTATCAACAAATCAGCCAATAACAAATGCTGGAGGGGCTGTGGAGAAAAAGGAACCCTTCTCCACTGTTGGTGGGAATGTAGACTGGTACAACCACTATGGAAATCAGTGTGGAGATTCCTCAGGGAACTAGGACTAGAGATTCCATTTGACCCTGCTATTCCACTTCTTGGTATCTTCCCAAAAGAATTAAAATCATCATACCGCAGGGATATATGCACACCCATGTTTATAGCAGCACAGTTTGTAATAGCTAAATCGTGAAAGCAGCCCAAATGCCCATCAACAGCAGAATGGATTAAGAAAATGTGGTATTTTTATACAATGGAATACTACTCTGCCATAAAGAATGATAAACTTGAGATATTCCTAGGTAAATGGATGCATCTTGAGACCATACTCCTAAGTGAAATAAATCGGACACACATGTTTAAATACCTCATAGTTTCTCTGGTGTGAGAAACTGAAGTGTAAATAAAGACTAAAATGTATTATATTGGGAAAGGGAAGAAAATGTCCAAATGGGAAAGGGAACAAGGGAGGGGGAAAGGAACAGAGGGACAAGAGAAATAAGAAATTGAAGGAAAAAGTGGAAACAAAGCTTTTGTAAATAGGGAGGGAGGAGGGGGTGAGGGGAGGGGAACGGGAAAAAAAGAAGCAACAAGGTATATCATGTACAAGTACAAATCCCCAATGATGAATGTTATCAATATGTATATCAAAAATGTACCATTAAAATAAAATTTTAAAAAAAGAATTTAAAAAAAAGCTTAAGGAGACAGTTTGGTCTATAGCATGTTTAATTCAGCACTATAGTGTGGATTATTTTTCCATGTACAGTCTACACAACTACCTGAGATCAGGAAAGAAGATGGAGGGCTGGATTGATCCCTATCTGGGGCAAGGCAAGGTGGCAAATGGGGTGAGGAGGTGGTGAAGTCTAGGTAAAATGATTGCCCCCGGGTCCCAAGAATGGCAGAAAGAGGAGCCAGAGAAGGACTGGGTTTAGGTTAGGAAAGGGGCAGGGATTGATAGCCTTGATGGCAGAGTCCTCTCGGGTCAGGAGGCTGGTGCACAACCGGAAACTATGTTATAGCTTATCACCTACGGGAGTACAGCGCTGTCTTGAGACATTTGTTATTTTTGTACTTTCAACTTTACTGGAAATAAAGGAGGATTATCAAACTGGAAAGACTATTTAGATTCTTTAGTGGTAGTAATCATGATATTTTTCTTTCTCTTCAGACGACTAAACACGTTGAATAAGTGTGCCTCAATGAAACTTGATGTGAACTTCCAAAGGAAAAAGGTAGGTTTCCACCCCTTACTAAAACCCTAACTAGACCAACAGAAGCAGCTTACATTCATAGATTAAAACCATCACGGACCCAGGCAAAATTCTGAAAGGCCTTACTATCTCTGTTTCTTCAGAATTTCTCATCTTTTCACAACTGTCTTCACTAAGTCCATTATAAACCTATGCTGACATATGTTTGCTTTAGTTTTCTGAGGGGTCACATAAACAAGTAAATTTCATGATTCTTTAATAATCTTTCAGAAGTTTGTGCAGTTATAAATGTCAAACCCACATTAGACTCAAATATTCCACAGTAATTAGTAGATTAAGAGTGAAGAAAAGTACCTAGGGGTTCATACCAAGTAACTTCTAGTTCGTTTTTTCCAAATTATTTTATTGCACCTGTGGGTCAAGTGTGCATCCACCCTGAGGCAGGTTCAGTTGATGTGGGACTAAAGGAGCCAGGGAACAACATACCCACGAGGTATCAAGCCTGCCTCATCTCTCGCCATCCTCTTTCCTTGCACTTTTCTGTAATCACAAGGAATTTGGTGCAGCTTTCACAGCCACTGTACCCTCTGCTCCGTATATGACTTGGCATATGCTTTTCTCTCTCTGAAAAAGATTTGAGATTTCAAATTTGGGTTCTTTTTTCATACCTCTTGTTCTTTTTTTTATTAGTATATATTTGCCATACATGATGATTACATTCATTGTGCTGAGTTGGTACATGTACATAACGCATTTTAAGCCTTTATGTTATCCCTTTCCCTACTCCTCCCCTCTCTCCCTCCTCCCTCCATCTCTTGGTCTCTTTCTCTTTTGCAAAAGTTCTATCTAGCTTTTATTTTGCTCTTTTATTTATACTTGGGGTTTCTTATATAAGAGAAACCATGAAATATTTAAACTTGTGCGTCTGGTTTATTTCACTTAACATTCTGGTCTCAAGGCACATCCATTTTCCTACAAAAGAGTAAAATTTATCTTCTTTATGGCACAGTAGCATTCCACTGTGTATAAATACCACATTTTCTTTCTTTCTTTTATTTTGCTCTTTATTTTGTTTATACTTTGGTTTTCTCATATGAGGGAGACCGTACAGTATTTAAACTTACATGTCTGATTTATTTCAGCTAGCATTATGTTTTCAGTGTGCATTCATTTTCCTGCAGATAACACAAGTTCATCCTTCTCATTTTCTTTATCCATGTGTCTGTTGATGGACATATAGGCTGCACTGGCAAATTATGAACTGTGTTGCTATATTTCAATTTTGAAACAAAGGGTACAGGCTGAGCATGCCTAATTCAAAAATCCAAAATTCATAGTGCTCCAAAATCTAAAACTTCTGAATACCTGCTCTTTGAATACCTTATAATGCCAAAACATTTGGGATTTGGGAACATTATGAATTTCGGATTTTCTGATTAAGGACATTCAACCAGCAAAGTCTATGCAAATATCCCAAAATCCAAAAATCTCTCAATTCCCAAACACTTGTCACCCCAAGCATTTTGGGTATGTTCAACATACACATTATTGAGCACTTACTATTTTCCAGGAGCTAGATTTAACACTTACTACACGTTATCTCATGTACTCTGCTCATGGAGGGCTTCTCTGCTTCTAGATAAGGACACTGAGCCTGTCATTTGCCCATGACATTTCAGCTAGTGGCATAAGGAGAGTTTCAACATCTAGCATGTCTAGTCCCAAACCAAGGCTCCCAACCACTTAGTTTTTCTGCTCCCTTTCTCACTGAATTGAATCTTTGTTGGAAATTCAGAATTAACAGTTAGCTACTTTTTTCATTTGGCATCTTCACTGTGTAGCAAATCAACCCTCAGGATATATATATATATATATTTTTTTGTGGTACCAGGGATCGAACTCAGGCCCTTGTGCTTGCAAGGCAAGCACTCTAATCACTGAGCTAAATCCCCAGCCCCCCTCAGTATATTTTGAAGTAGCAGAGAGAACATCTTTGAGTTGAAACAAAGTGTTCTTTATTCTGGTTTAAACAAAGAAATCATTACATTTAATAGATGTTTAAGTTACTCTGGAGTAATTTAAGCTTTAAAACTAATTTAACTGAATTTCTTCTTTAAAATAGCACATACACAAGCCCCTCAAAATCAAGTGAATTTGGGTTGACCTCATTTTAAAAACAATTTGGGGTTTGAGCTAGAAGCCGAAGATTTCAGCTAAAGAGGTAAAGGGATGAAAAACAATATCCAGAGAAGTATTAAAACATGAGCAATTTTTCCAGGCCAAAGACAAATTTAAAATGTGGGAATAAACTTCCCAACAGCTGTCTGGCTGAATAGACCCCTTGAGAAGCATACATACTATGTGAAGTATGAGGGTCAGATGTTGTTTTGACTGTAACACATGGTTCATATTAAACTGAACACGGCCATGCCTGTGCATCTGAAGTGTGGGTCTTCAGATGGCCAGGCTATGTGACTGCCTATACACAACTTTTGCTCAGCATATTATAAAGAATAGGCCAGAAACTAACAATTCTTTCCCACAATGCAGAGTTATTGGGTTTTTACCCTGTTACCAGCTTTACAAAACCCACCAGCAAGATAGTGTTGAATGACATTTTTAGGTTCTCTTCTGTGTTACCTTCATAAAAGCCCTTCTGTAAATTAGTCAGTTCTGGTGTTCTGACCTTTTAGTGTCTGTCTTCTAATGGATATAGTGGTACACACTCTTACAGTCCCCTCTTAGCTATAGGCCTCACAAACGCATGCACTTGAATAAAGTACTGCTTTGTGATTTGTAAATTGTAAAGCCATGGTTTCGATTTTCAGAAAAAGTCTTCCAATGTGTGGGTTCCACCCACATGTGAATCTCAATCATGACAACACCTGTGGCCAGGTTCAAGCAATAATGCAGGAGACACTGTGTGAATGTGCCCATTTCCGTGTCTGCTCCTTATACGAGCTATCAACTAGTCACTTATTGTACTGCAAAAAAAAAATATGAATAGGAGTTAAGACTAAGCCAAATGATCAAAAATAGAAAGTGAGACTTGAGAACCATGTGCCCCATGAAGCTTCATCCAACTCTGGAATTAATTTATTTGAAAGAAAATTAAGACAGCAGAATTTCCTCTAGATCTGTCTGTATTTTAAACAATCCAAGAAATAGAAATAGAATCCTCATCTCCAATCCACAGAAGCCCTGACCTGTTTAATTCTGTAGAATGTATTCCCCAAATAGCTTAACTGTCCAGTGCCACAATCTTTCTTCTCCCTTCCAGACAGCTGGACCTATGAAAAGCCTGTGTGGACTTGCGCGTAGTTTGGATAGTTAACAAATGCTGACACAGCCTTCTCTGTGCTGGGTCCTATTCCTTATCATTAACTCCACGTTACAGATGCAAGAATTAAAGGGCTCAGTTACTTGCTCAGAGTCACAAAGAAATAGCACCGGCAAGATTTGCACCCAGGAATTCTGGTACAAAACTGCAACTCCTTACCATTCAGAGACATTCAGAAATGTATTGGTGTATTCTGGCCCTTGGCCTGAGACCTGGAAAGGACTCACATTTCTTTAAGCAATACATTCAGTAAACTAGCTATGCTGTTGTTTCTTGAAGAGGGCTGTGTCTTGCCATCTCTATGCCTATCCACATTTATTTATTGTTTTCCTGGCAGTTTGGTTTAATTTTGAAGATTTGGGTGGGCTGACCCAAGGAAGAACATAAAAGTCCACAAATAAGTAAATATGGTAAAGCCCCTTTCATACTTGGTTAGGCATGCATTTTCTTGTACATCAAATTCCACTTACAAAGCACCAGAAGAAATGACATGGCACCTGCTCCCCATAACACAGTGTCTAGGCATTTTGCAGAAGAGAAAAATGGTCCTTTATGGATTCCAGATCACTGTCCCTGCCTCTGAGAATCAGGTGGAGACCAGTGTTGTCCATCTTGGATCTTGGCTGTGCACCTCACTGAAAGATTGACTAAAACCTGGCCAAGAGGTGTTTGAGAGAGGCTTTAGCTGGGCAGCCAGTGGCTTTAGGTTCCTCGGCCCTGTCACAGGCCAAGTGGTACATTCCTGCCTCCTAGCAGGCTGACTCAGCCACTCACTTCCAATGAACTTCAATGAAAGATGTGCTTCTAAAGTTCTGTGTAACTATAGATTAGCTGCCTCCTGCAGCTGTGGGTTCATGTGGCTTCTCTTTCCCATGTAAAGATAGAACCAAATTCCAGTTTTTTTAAAAACCCCTTCTTTTTGGAATGTGTGGTTGGCATCCAACTCTGAGAAATATATAATTTCAGAAAAGAATGTTCTGATTTTTAGAAAAAGCCAAATATCAAGAGGCTCATCTGAATTAAAATTCTCCATGGCTCATACCAAATGGCCCAGCCTCAAAAAAAAGAAATGATTCTGACTCATTATTTCCTACCAGATTTACACTACATTTACATGATGACATTGAACACCCCTGATTATGGCTAGTGTCTGTGTGACATGACTCCTGTTCAAAGGCAGAGCCATTTTGAAGACCCCAGTCAGGTTCTTAGTGAGGACGAAAGGACACATGCCCACACTCTTATCTTCCTCTAACTGAAGATGTCTTAAGAGGGAAGAACAGCTTCAAAAGGAGGTTATGGTCAAAGTTACAGTTGAATAAGGCTCTCTGAAATCATGAGCAAAGGTGGAAAGGAGCACACAAGCCATGACTAATTGCCACCTCGCAGCTGACACTCTCCTGGCTTGTATGCCATGGGCATTGCTACTGCCGCAGCTGTTGACAAGAGGCCTGCTGTCTACACACACACACACACACACACACACACACACACACACACACACACCCCGCTGCCTTTCACACCTTCTCATCTTCCACCAAATGACTCCTCCTAGCAGCTCCCAACAGCAGTCAAGTGAGAGGAAAACAACACCACATTCTATCATTCCCTTGGCTAGGAAGTATTAACAGGCTTGAATTCCAGATAATTCCATGTGAATGTCCTAGAACCTTAGGATCCTCAGTGTGTTTTCCAACCTCCCACCTACTCGCTACAGTAAAATTCCCTTCTTAGAGTAGAGCTTGCCTAGAGATTCACTCAGCCTCTACTTGTAAACTTCTCCCTTGGAGGATGAGCTTTTTACACCTCAGGGGAATCTATCCTATTCTAGTTACTAGAAAATTCTCCCATGTAATAAGCTACAAGATGATTTGATGTAAACTTGTACATCTCATCCTAGTTATTTTTCCTGGAGAGGCACAAAATATGGGTTTCCCCTTCGCACACACAGCAGCAGCTCTTCAGCTCTGCCTGCTAGATCAGAGGTTGCCAACCTACAGTTTCTAATTTTGTAAATAAAGTTTTATTGGAACACTGTCGAACTCTTTATTTTAAAGACAATGGCAGTTGAGGTTTGGCAACTAAGACATTGTGGCCTGCAAACCTAAAATATTTACTGTCCAGCCCTTCACAGAAAAAGTTTTCTGATCCCTGCTCAGTCTAGAACAAATTTTACCAATCAATCTGTGGTGAATTGCCTGGGGTTTTTGTTTGTTTTATTTTCATTTCCAGTCTGCCACTGACAGACACTTCTGTAAAATTCAAAACAAATTAATTGTTAAAAATATGAATTTTAATTATAGAAAACATATCCCTAAATGTTTCAGTATTACAATCAATGAATGCAAAATTACATTCCAATAAATATAAGCAAAATAAATATAATGGGAAATGAAAAGTATGACAAGTACTACGTATTTTTGTTAGAAATATGCATAATTTGAAAAATCAGGATTGTGCTCATAATTTTTTATTTTTTATTTTTTTTTGTGCCAATGATCAAACTCAGGGCCTTGTGCTTGCTAGGCAAGCACTCTAATCACTGAGCTAAATCCAGTCATAATTTTTGTTCTTTATCTGTTTTAACTAAACAAGAAGTTTACATGGAAAGAGCAGTAAATTAATTCCCCATATTAAAATTAAATTCTTATACATACACATAGAACATACACTATGACTATGTAAGTATATGAGATTTTTAATGACACAGGGTTTTTTTTTCTTTTTAATGAGACAGGGATTTTTTTTTTCTTGTTATCTAATTTAAGCAGGATTGACAATACTATCCACAGGGATATATATGTGTGTGTGTGTGTGTGTGTGTGTGTGTGTGTGTGTGTGTGTGTGTGTGTGTATTATATATAGTCAAATTTTTTGCTTTGTTTTGATAACACTCATTATGACCAAACTAGCCTTACAGAGTAGGTTAACTAGAATGAACTCAGAAGTTTAAAACATAGGGTATTCCTTCAAGTACCTTTTATTCGAAATGAAGGCTGTCATGCCATGCTTTCAAATCATCTTCCAGGCTTCATCATTAGACAGATTCTACAGTTGCAAAGTTATAAAGTCAGATTATCTATATGTAAAACAATAGATACACTGTGGGTTATAGTAGATGAGATGATTTACCCTGTTCAGTGAGACAAGACCAATCTCAAACTTGGATAGCATAACCCTGTCAAATAGTAACTAAGGGTTTTAATACCTGCTCTAAATTTCCGTGCCTGTCTCACTGAGGACGGGGGGACATCTGCAGTCCCTAACTACACTTTGAGTTGCACTGTCTAGAGTTCCTCACTTCTAAGCCAGACTATTGGTTCTTTCAATCATTCTTCACAGAAGGTTTTAGTTCCTAGACCTACGGCCATCCTGATTGTTCTTCTTGAGAAATGCACCCCTTAAAATGTGGCCCTTAGAGCCCAAGTTTCCTGAGGTATGTGGCCAGTGAGAGTACAGTGGGCTCTGACCTGCCAAGTCTTGGGTTCCCTGCTGTGGTCATGCATCCGAGAGATGACATCTTTGGTAGCCATATTGCATGGCTAATTCACTTTAAGATTAAATCTGCCAAAACTCTTAACATTATGAATTGAAATAGCTGTTGAACTAAGTCCATTTTATCCTATACCTCTTAGAGTTGATAATTTAAAGTCATTATATTTTACTTCATGTAATGTCAGCCTATGAACTGATAATCCTCCCATTTTTGTTAAGATATTTATACATCTCAATACAGATTGAATATCCCTCATCCAAAATCCTGGGGACCTAAGGATTTGGATTTTAGATCTTTTTCACATTCTGAAATACTATCATATACATAATAAGATATTTTGGAGATAAGAACCAAGTCTAAACATGAAATTCATTCATTTTTTATATATACTTTATATACATAGCTTACAGGTAATTTTACAAATATTTTTACTAATTTTGTGCATGAAACAAAGTTTTGTGGTGTAGTATGTGTTTTGTATGTCAAAAAATTTCAGACTTTGGGTTATTTCAGATTTTGGATTTGGGGATTAGGGATATGCACCTTGTATTGATATTCACTAATAATGATAATTAATCATCTTGTTGTTGTTGTTGTTGTTGAGATGGGGTCTCATTAAGTTCTTTGGGCTAGCCCCAACTTGGGATCCTCCTGCCTTAGCCCCCTGAATAGCTGGGATTACAGGTGTGTGCCACCGTGCCCTGCTGATAATTAGTTACATCACTTTATGGTTTATGTGGCACTTGCACATATAACCTTACTTGGTGCTGTTGGCAAACCATGTTAGATGTGTATTTTTTTCATTTTTATTTTACAGTTGAGAAAAACAAGTCTCAAAGAGGGTACCTAGATCAAGATTCCCTAGCAAATAACTTTGTGCCATCTTAACATTTTAAAAGCATGAGTTCTGGTACATTGAAGTTCTTACAGTGGCCATAACCTTAAGGCCTGCAGAGATCACTCCCTCGTTGGCCTTCAAAATTTTCAATTCCACTCTATGGTGGATTTGTTCAACCTTAACAGAATTCTGCTAACATCTAACACAATTGACCCTCCTGGCCACAGCATTATCATGAGGGTCTTTTGTCCACTGTCTGCTGAAATTCTGGTGTTCTATGTCCATAGTATGTCCGTGATCTACCAAACCACTGAAATTGGAGAAGAAAGCTAGTTTGGGTGTCTTTTCTTCATAAATGCATCTGACTCTTAGTTCCATTTTGCATTTCCAAATAATCACAAATTGGTTGTAACCTCAAAATTATGACCAAACAGATGAAATCTGATAACTTTTAAGCCCGCAGTATACTTTCACAAATATTATTGGCGAGTCTGCCATGAACCTTATACTTTTCTCAGTCCCTAATATACAAAAAGAACCTAAACTCTAGTACAGTGTGTTTTGCATATGATAGATCATGACCCTTTTGTGCATTTTTGATGGGTCACAAACAACATGCTTAATAAAATGAAACAGACTAACCTAAACTACAGATAGAGTATTTAAAATGCTTACAGCAGAAGTGATATCAATTCTGGATTTTTTTAGATTATGGAATATTTGCAGATACATAATGAGATAGCTTGAGGACAGAATCCAAGTCTGAATATGAAGTTAATTTATACTCCATATACACCTTTATGCACATAGCCCAAAGATAATTTTATACAGTATTTTAATATTACCTGCAGTTTGCTGTGTATCATATGGGGCCAGGTGTGGAATTTTCCACTTGTGTCATCTTGTTGATACTCAAAAATTTTGGATTTGGGAGCATTTTAGATTTCAGATTTTTGTATTAGAGATCCTCAAACCTGCATAAAATACCAGAATACAAACAAACAGGGATACTTATTATAACATGATTGTTTTGTTTTATTCTAATACGTAGGTGTACCTTGATTTTTGATAGAAAATGTCTCTTATCATGTGTCACTGTCACTGCTTTGAAAGCTCCCGCTCTAATAGAAAAAACAGACACAAAACGATTTTGGTACTCTTGGGCATATACTATGATGTAATTGTACTATATGCAGAGAATGCTAAAGGAGAAGGGTAGTCTTTTTCTTTTTTCTTTGCTTTGTTTTTATTTTTTATTGCTTTGGTTTTTGTTTGCTTTGGTACAAGCAACCTAAATATTTCAGAATTTCCCTGACTGTGTGGCTACTTTTCCAGGAGTTACCACTTTTTCACATGCCTCAGTAGGATTGTAAATTGTCTTCCTGTTGGCCAAAGCTACTGTAGTAAGCTTTTAGATCCCAGGAGACAGGGAGGGCACTCTATCCCCAGTCCTTAGAGCCCAGCTTGGCATCCCTTCTTAACCTAAATAAAAGATTCCTTATCCAACTAGCATGTGGTTTGCTAGCATCAGTAACCAGATTTGAGAGAGTAGTTGGAACCAACGCTTAAATATTATAATTTCTATTTTTAAATATCCGTATTTTCTTTACAAGTGGATCCTTCTTTTGCTTTCTCTAAACATGTTTGTCGAAAGGGCTTGTTCAGGATACTTACTTAATTTCAGCTTCTTCTCACTAGCTTCCTGGAATGTGATATGAAAATCCAACAAGCCCAGCCTTCACCTACCATGGTGCCTTGTATACAAACAGCTCTCATGTGTTGGTTTTTATGATCTCAAACACAGGAACAGAAAGCACCCAAGTGTAATTTGATTCATCATTCCAGTGTTCTGCCTTTTTTCTTATGTATATGATTTTTGTTTTTAAAATTCTTTCATCAAACTTTTATATAACTTTTTAAAAATCAAACCTATATTCCTCTATTATGCTATCAAAGCTATGGACTTCTTATTAGTACTTTCACTTTGTACTTTCTTCTACTTTGTACTTGAATGCCTAAATTCAATCCGACCCACAAAGAATCTAGTTTTTGAAGGAATAAATAAGAGTAAGAAGATTCCAACAACATTGACTGCATCTGTTTACTTTGTTTTGAAAATAGAATATATTGCAAGGTAAGGGCAGTTAAGGTGAATGTAGATATATTAAACAATAGATAAATGAACAAATATTGAAAAATGACAAATATTCCACAGCAAAGGACTGCTAGCTACCTTATTTTATTTAATCCCTTCAGTAAACCGATGAGACAGGGCTTATTTTTAGTCTCACTTTATATGTGGTGGAAATTCCTTTAGAGAGGCTAGCTTGAAAACAGCTGCACAGCTCTTACCTGATACCACTAGCCCTCAGAACCAGCTCTCAGAACTGGATGTCAGATTAAAGTAAATTCAGTTAACAAAAAAATCAAGCAATTATTATGAGTTTGACAGTGGAGATGTCATAAATATGGACAAAACAGAAACACAGGCCCTGCTCTTGTTGGAAACTTTCAAGCTGCAGGCTTCTAAATGGGAAATTATCTGCTCATATTTGGATTGCACTGTGGAAAGCTGGTTAGATGAAGAAAATCTGGAGACAAAGATTCTAGCCAGGTTTTCACTATAATAGATCCAAAAAGAGGTAGTGAGGGCCTAGACTAAGGGAATGGGATTGAAGATACAAGTGAGGAAACAGATTTGAAAGTCATTTTCACATAGGATCTTGGTGATACACATGGGGAGGAGGGGCCAGAAGCTGATGTTTCAGTTCTTTCTGGAAGCATGTTTTATGCTCTAAAAAGTCCCTTGGGCTGGCCCAAGGTATACACAAGGATAAATAAGACAATCACTGGCTTCAGAGAACACAGACTCATCTCTCTGGGGCTGGAAATTCAGGCAGAAACAAGACAGGTGAAGTCATTGTGTGAGGTACAGATGCAAGACATTATAAAGTGATGGGGATGGACTATTGCAACTTAGACGTGTGTATCCTGCCAAAGGCATTCTTATTTGGGGTTGATGAAACACAGAAAGGCTGGTCAGGCAGAGCAGCTGGATTGCACTGTGGAAAATGATCTCTAAAGTGACTCCCAGATTTCTCCGTAAGGAACTCAGTAGATGATCTTGCTGTTAATTTATACAGGGATTATACAGTAACAATCAACCTTGGGTGTGTTAGCTTTGAGATAAATTGACATTGAAATTCAGAAGAGAAGTTTAAATAACGGTCATAGTGCTCAACAAAGAGGTTTTGGCAAAGAAGTAAGTGCTTGTTACAGCAGGTTTGGGTTTTTTGTGAAAAAGAGGAGTGCGGGTGTTTTATATTTAGACTGTTTAGGCAGATGATAATTACGTCCTCATTGTAATCAATCAGGGAAAATTTAGGAAGAATTCAAAAAGTCTATGAAAATGGGAAGAAAGAAAGCTTAGCAAGTTGAGAAGAAGTCCTCTGTTCCTGAGGAGAAAGAGGATTTGCAGGATAGGGAAAGGTGGAGGAGGAACCAGGCAGAGGTGCCCAGGAAACCCAATGTGAGTGGGCAGACAGAGGGGAACAGAAGTGGGAGCCATTCCTACCCGGGTCTCCCGCAGCCGAGCTCCCTGTAGGTGACAATCTTCCTTGATGTTTTGCAGGGTGACGACTCAGATGAGGAAGATCTTTGTATCAGCAACAAATGGACTTTCCAAAGAACCAGCCGCAGGTGGTCTCGTGTGGACGACCCACACACGCTGTTCCCTGGGGGAGACAAAAATGGGTCACCGGGAGGCCCTAGAATGAGAAACACCACCAGCAGTGAGAGCGTCCTCACAGACCTGAGCGAGCCTGAGGTCTGCTCCATTCACAGCGAAAGCAGCGGAGGCAGCGACGGTCGGAGTCAGTCGGGCCAGTGTTGTGCCGACAGCCCGGTCATGCTGGAGGCCACCTTTGTCGGCAGCGGCCTCCCACAGACCCCCCGAGACACTCTCAGCCACCCTTTCCACCCCAAGAATGAGAAGCCCACCAGGACCCGGGCCAAATCGTTTTTGAAGCGCATGGAAACGCTCCGAGCCAAGGGAGCACACGGAAGACACAAGGGGCCGGGGCGGACAGGGGGCCTGGTGATCAGTGGACCTGTGTTGCAACAGGAGCCAGAGTCCTTTAAGGCCATGCAGTGCATTCAAATACCAAACGGAGATCTCCAGAACTCACCCCCAGCTGCCTGCAGAAAAGGGCTTCCATGCGCCAGCAAGTCCAGCAGCGAGAGCAGCCCGTCAGAGAACAGCAGCAGCGGGGTGAGCACTCCATGCCTGAAGGAACGGAAATGCCACCATGAGGCCAACAAGCGTGGGGGCATGTACCTGGAGGACCTGGATGTGCTGGCAGGGACAGCACTACGGGATGCAGGAGACCGAGACCACACACATGGGTTTCACTCCCAGGAGAACTTGGTTGTGCACATTCCCAAGGATCACAAACCAGGAACGTTTCCCAAGGCACTTTCCATTGAAAGCCTCTCACCCACGGACCACAGCAATGGGGCTAACTGGAGGACCGGGAGCATCTCCCTGGGCAGACAACAGAGTCCTGGCGCGAGGGAGCCCCGGCTCATGGCGTCCTGCCATAGAGCAAGCCGAGTCAGTATCTATGACAACGTCCCTGGCTCCCACCTGTACGCCAGCACAGGAGACCTGCTGGACCTGGAGAAAGATGACCTCTTCCCTCACCTGGATGACATTCTGCAGCACGTCAATGGGCTGCAAGAAGTGGTGGATGACTGGTCAAAAAATGTCTTGCCTGAACTGCAATCTCATGACGCGTTGGTTGGGGAACCTGCTTTACCCCCCTTTCCATCTCCCAATCAGATCACCTTAGATTTTGAAGGCAACTCTGTCTCAGAAGGTCGGACAACACCCAGCGATGTGGAAAGAGATGGAACATCTCTGAATGAATGCGAGGCCCCAGGGGTCAGGGAAAGGAGAGATTCTGGCGTAGGGGCCTCTCTGACGAGGCCAAACAGGTGGGTGGCATGCTTTTGTGAAAGGATGTTTCATCCACTTCCTAGTAGTTTGCTATGTTTATTTCCTTAACCAACATGGATAGGATACTTACTAAATGCCTGGCACTATCCAAAATGATACATACGGCTTCAAATTACTCCTGTGGAAGTATGTCTTGTACAAGTGTGGTAATTGCATCCATGTCAACACACATTCATATCTGTTTACCTTTTTTATTTTTTTGGTGCAGGGGATCAAACTCAGTGTCTTGCACTTGCTAGGCAAGCACTCTACCACTTGAGCTAAATTGCCAGCCCTTTATTATTTTGATCTCAGTCTTATTCAGAAAAAGTTTGAGTCTGTCATATGCAAAGCTCTGTGCCAGGCACCATACGTGGGGAAATCATGGATAAGTGAGACCCAGTTCCTGTGCCAGAGCTTCTCCCATCCCTTCAAAATGGATTCACTAAAGTGTCTCTGCTTCTAGTTTTGAACTTTTTTTTAACCCCACGAGAAATACAAGAGATCTAAGGCATGTACTTTGGTGAGTTGTTTTTGCTTGAAGGTGCTGATTATAAACCATATAAAAACTGATTTACAGAGACCACTTCAGAAGCACCCTAGAAAATGGCTCTGGGAGGCCTTGACGAGGGACTCGCTGATGTGTTCTTATCAGAGCCTGTCACCTTGGAGCTCCGTCTCAACCACAGATGGAGCCGTGGAAGGCAGTGCACAACGCTCTGCAGCCCTGAAGTTTGAGCACACTCTTGCAGCTCTTTGTCTCTCTGTCCATATCTCTCTGTCTCTCTCTTTTCTCTCTTCATTCTGTGTGTCTCTCCTTTCTCTCTCCTCATCTTTCTTTTTCTGTCTGTCTCTCCATCTCTCTATTTTACACACAGTTGCTCTTAACTTTGTCTCAGTTGCTCTTATCTTTGGCAACAAATCTGAGAATAAACAAATTTAATTTATCACCTATTTAAACCCTGTAATGAAAAAGATAATGTGACTTTTACCAGATTTGTCCAACTACTTATAACCATTTTTCACATGACTTTTGTGCATTGTTGTCACCAGTTATTTGCTTTGTGATTTTCTTGGCTCAGAAACAGTTTTGGTGAGCCACTTGCACTCAAGAAGTGTCCTGTGTTTCCCAGTAACAAGTGCACTTTGTGACTGACTTCTCTAACACTCTTTCTGCTCTAGACGGCTGCGATGGAACAGCTTCCAGCTCTCGCACCAGCCTCGGCCCTCCCCAGCTTCTCCCCACATCAGCAGCCAGACTGCCGGCCAGCTGAACCTGCTCCAGCGCTTCTCGCTGCTGCGCCTCACGGCCATCATGGAGAAGTACTCCATGTCCAACAAGCACGGCTGGACCTGGTGCGTAGCACATTTGCAGGGAACGATGTGTTCAGGTCTGAGTGTGCACTCTCAAAAGCTTCAGTGTTTACACTCTGGGGTTTAGTTTAAAGAATACGTTCTTTGCCTGCACTCCATTCACAGGAAATCATACACCAACTGAGTCTAGCCTTTCTGTCTGCCCTCTGGGCGGCCCTGCTCGGGGGTGATGCAGCGCAGGAAGCATTGCTTTATTTGTAGCTCTCAGTTGGTTTCCGGGGAGGTCAGTCTGGCTCCAAGACAGAAAAGAGACAAGTCAAGGGTAACGAATTGTGAGCAGAGGAATGAAGAATAAACTTGCTGTAAAATAATTCTGGCAGTTTGCAGACAAGCATCTGTCTCTTGTACCTTCTGGCCCAAAGTGGAATTTATGACTTGAAGTATTGATTTGTTCAGAGAGCGTTTACTTTTGCAAATACCTTTCTGCCTTTATTCTATTGGCAGATAAAAAATAGAATATCCAGTAAATCTTTGTAATTCAGAAATTGACAAAAAAGCACACGTTGGAACTTGTATATGGACCTACCATAGATATTTTAGTGAAAATAAGAAAAATATAAAATGTATCAGTAATTGTCATATATTATCTATATAGAAGAATCAATGATGCTTTTATAAAAATATTTTAAAAGGTCATGAATTGCCTGGTCAATTCAATATATGCTTGTGTATTAAAATTCCTTTTTAAAATGTGTAACCAACTCTAGAAAACAAGAAATGCGGTTCGTCTTCTCCCCTCACCTTTCTCCCCCAATCCCAACCAGATTTCTTCTTCCTCTTGAAATTTTTACATGTGTTTTATTTTGTTCTCTTGGTGGCTTTTAAGTGTCCAACACTTGAGGGATGTGTCAGTCACAATTAAATTGGAAGGTTACTCACATGACCTGAAAACAGAGCTGCAAATACATTCTGCTAACGCGAATCATGCTGTTTGAAGGAAATAACACATAGGCAGAGGGCACACATAGGACTACCATGCAGTGTGATTGATGGAGAGAAAGCATTCCGTTCTCCCTGTGTCTGTGGGGTATTCCACAAGAGCTCGGTTTCCCTCTCGCTTGTCTCCACAGCCTCTCTCTGCACTGTGCCCCGGGGGCCTTGCATGACCTGGTTTCTGTGAATTCTAGGTCAGTGCCAAAGTTTATGAAGAGGATGAAAGTTCCTGATTACAAAGACAAAGCTGTCTTTGGCGTTCCTCTCATAGTCCATGTGCAGAGATCAGGACAGCCCCTGCCTCAGAGCATTCAGCAAGCACTCATCTACCTGCGCAGCAACTGCCTCGACCAGGTAAGGCCGTGAGTCCCGAGCACGGGCGCAGGTTAACGCAATGCCGGACAGTCACACTGTGCGCCTGGGCGAGGCCTGCCTCCCTGCAAATAAAAACTCTGTGCTCTTCACATGTGAAAACAGTTTCATCGGGCTACATCCTTGTCAAGATATTTGAGGATGTTTCCTCTTTGACTACTTGAGCACACCCTAGAATGACTGCTGAAAGTTAACATTAAGTTTGAATGTAATCTTCAGTTTACATTCCCTAGAAAATGAGATGTAAGCAATTACTGCATTTGCTTTTTAATGATTGTCCCAAAGGAGCCAATGACTTTACAGCATTCTTTTATCCCTATTATATTATTTTGGGAAAAAAATGGTTTTTATATCTGCTTTTATCAATTTTTGAATTAGCATATGACCAGGAAGATTTAAACAGAAGACAGATTAGTTTACATCTTTTTAAAATGTGCAAGTAAAATATGAAAACAGTATAGTTAAATCAAATGTCCCCTTATCTAAGGAGTTTGTTATAAAGCTTTAGACAAAATATTTAGACAAATATTTAGAGATTATTTGTCTAAATATTTTGTCTAAATACTTAGACAAAATATTCGGAGATTATTTTCTACCCCCAGGACTGTCTGGGGACCACCATAATTGTGGGCTCTGGTTAACCCCAGTGTGAAATCTATCCTATTTACAGACCAAAGCTTTTCCTCCTCCAAATTAATATCCATTCCTGTATCTTCTTAAGCATTCTGTCCAAAAGGAAAACCATGTTCCTGCTTCATAAATCACAAGCTTGAGTAGCAAGAGTATTTCCAAGAAACTATTCTGTGATGATCTTTGTTCACAATAAACTTTAATGGCATATGATGAATCTGTACCAACCTGAGATTATTTGCACTTTTTATAGATTAACCTTTCGCCTTGGGCTCAGTGGACAGAAATGAGCTAAACTACATGAACTCAAAGATTGTGGCTACTGATGCCCGTAGAGACACCAAAACCAAGTACACACTTAGAAGCAAGATGATCTCATGATGAATTAAATACCAGTTTTCAGTGGAGCAAAATAGGACTAACCACGTCATTGAAATTATCTTTGATTGAAATGAGTGCATGATCCCCTTGACCAGTCCAACTCTTGCATAGTAGCCATTGGGTGGCTGCTGTTATTGTTGTCATGGTGATGATGGATATTTTTGTTTTGAGAAATAACTTTCCTAGCTTGCTTCTTATTTCCCAGAAATAAGGGCAACAAACTACTTTGAAAACAGAGTGCTCATCTTTGGCACATACCCCAATAATTGCCTTGTGAGCAACATCCCAGTAGAGCAAGCTAATGAATCTGGTTACTTACACATAATATCTTTTAAACTTTAGAGTGTCTACCAAGGATGCAAATTAATCAGAGTTAATGTTCTATATGTGTTTCACTGAGGGAAAAATTTCAGAGAAGTAGGCTTGGTGAACATCTGGAAATTTCAGTCATGTTCTTTGACATAGAATTCAGTGGTTCCAATTATATTTTTAATTGGTTTGTTGGTACAGCACCACGATTGTATTTTGTATAGGGTAGCCTTTGATTCAGACACATGGAAATTTTTGTAAAGGTATATACAGACTTACCTCTCTTTTGAGTTTTTGTTTCTGCCTTTCACTAAAGCATAAAGAATGTTTTGGGCCCAAAGCATAGCCAACTAATGCTTATCAGCAAAAATTCTATTAAGAGAAAATGATGTTTGTTTAGGACCACCTAAAGGAAGTGCAGTCTATCTATGCCATTAGTTAAATCATAACCTTTCTCAACTGCCCGGCATGTTCAAAGCAAGCATACTAAGCGTTCTGCTTTCATTGCTTTATGTAATTCTGTATCCACCCTGGGTGGTGCTAACACCTGGTCTCCAAAATGGAGTTAACACTTGCTTGTAAATCTGTGAACTCCAGAGTCTAAATTTTAAACCACTGTCCTCCGCTGCACTGTTAGAATTGCTTTTCTTTGGTGGCCTTTGGCAAAATGCTGTCCCAGCACTAAGGGATACTTTAAGAGGTGGCCTTATAGAACTCATTGATTAATCTACTGTCAAGGTTTTGTTCACAATATTGTTCATTACATCATGTAATGTTCTTTCTGTGAGAATGGAAGGAAGAATTTTTTTCCTCTGGCTCTAGCACTTGAAAACATTGTGTTTCTTTTGGATCACTAATTTGTTTTTTATATTATAGACACAAGGCTCATTCAGCTGGGTGGGTCTTCCTCTCTGTATTGACTGCTAGAAAACTGAAAACAAAATGCGTATTTTGTCTGTAATAAATATATGTAAATTTCTGACACTAATTTTTACATCAATTTCATTCCTGGTTTCAGTTATCCTTTTCTATCTTTATTTTCTTCTTGCTATAATTTCCCATTATCTTGAATTCAATTTAATTGTACCATATTGTATTTTATAGATCATTATAAGTCACCGTAAGTTGTTCTTGGACAAGGTTGTATATAAATAAAAGAATTACAATACCACTATTGTACCCACTGCCCAGTCTTTAGTGTAGAACATAAGCCTTTCCCAACCAAGTAGACTCTGAATAAGGTGCAGCACCAGCATTGCTGTCATGATTGAGTCCAGTGTCCTTTTGAAGTAAATGTTGTCAAGAGAGTGAAAGTCATATAAATAGAAAGTGAGCATCAAACTCTCCTCAATATCTACTCACTGGCTTACTCCCAGTGCCCATCTCAAGGTTCCAGCTATTTTTTAAATCTGGAAGAATTGCATGCTGAAAAACTGCAGGAGCAAAGCTTTGTAGGAAAAAGTTTCATTTCAAGAATTTAAATATTTATTCAAAATGTAATCAGAATGAATAAGGCAAGACCTCCATTGTATCAGAAATCAGGATGAATCTGTAGGCTGTCAAAGGGGCTTTCACTGTGGACAGCTCCCACTTTAATCCCGGCATGATTTTCTGCCATATAAGTCCTTTCCTTCCCTCATCACATAGTGAAGAACACACACGGACCCCACCCCACTGGTCCCTGTGGAAAAGGAAGGAGTAGTAGAAAGGACACGAGAGAAAATTAGAGAAACAAAGAAAAATCCAAGAAAATCAGGCACAGGACAAAGACTGCCCCATGGATTTAAAAGCAATGAAAGCTAATGAAACAGAAAAAGAGAGGAAAGTGAGGGTAAAGAGGAGGAGAGAAACACTAAATGAATGTTCTTTGCCAACAGTTCTTTGTTGGAAATGAGACTCTTCGGGTCTGCATAGGGCCTTGAAATCTCCCCAAGAGTGACAGAAGACCCGAACATCTCCACATAGCCTTCCCCTAAGCCACACTTGAGTGGGAACCACCATTCAAGACTTTTCCAGAGGCTCCAGCCCTGATCTGTGGGAAGGAGGCTTCCAGTAATGAGCCAGTCCCTGTCCCTCATGCTAAGCATTCATCTTGAACATAAGTACTCATCACAAATAGTTGACTCCAGCTTCACAGAGCCGCAACATTGCCAGCATTTCACCTCCCACACTCACCAGTGCAGAACAGTTTATATATGATGAAGCATAGTGTATCCATTTTCACCCTTGCAGATGGCTGTAGATGCAATGAGGAAGTTTAGCCTTCAATTACGAATCATTTGTATTCAGACATAGTAGTGTGTGAGAGGAGTCTTGCTTTGTTGTCTGAGCTGTTATTTCTGCCCTAAATCAACTAGGCACAGAAGCGTAGGTTATACCTGAGTCCCGATGAGTACGAAGTTGCTGTAGTGAGATACTAAGCCTGCAGTGCTCAGAATCAGAACCTGCCACACACTCTTCTTATGAATCTATTTCTGAATAAAGCCAACCTTTCTTCATTAGCTGAGCACATTTCTAAAGAAGAGGAAATGGAAGCCCTGATAAACATCATTAAGCCCTGAAAGGATTATCATAAACAGGATGCCAGGAGAAGATTTAATATTATTTAGATGAAATTTGAATTCTAATGCAGCACTCATACCCAACTGCTCCTTCTAATGGAGCAGTACATTTTAAAAGCCTAATTATGCAGGGAATACACTTTGCACTCATAAGAGGGTCCTCTAGTCTGCCACCTGTTCATCACTTTGCTTATTGCCTACCTCAGATAACATGAGAGATGCTCTAGGACCATCTATTTGAATTATTCCTTCAGCCCTTGCTTTTTCGTAGCTAGGTTTTTAGGTGGAAGACAAAAAAAGGGAAGATAAAGTTAGAACAAAAGAACAATCATCCTGTTATCCTTAGATAGAGAAAGAGAGCCTGGGCAAGAGAGATGCTTATAAAATGGATTTTGCAGGTGGGCCTGATGGTGCATGCCTGTAATCTCAACACTCTGGGAGGCTGAGGCAGGAGGATCAAAAGTCCAAGTGTAGCCTGGGCAATTTAACAACTTAGTAAGTGACCTTGTATCAAAATAAAAAATAAAAAAGGGCTGAAGATGTAGCTCAATATAAAGGCCCTGGCTTCCATTCTCAATACCTCCCCCGAAAAGAGAAGATGGATTTTGCCGTGAGGGCCACCATTATTCCCTTTTTTAGAGAGGATCTTTGAACTAGGCTTTGAAGGCACATGATAGCAGGACCTGATATCACCTTTGTGGGACCTAATGCAAAATGAAGTTGTATGGTTCCTTATTCATATATTATTGAGACTTTCAGAGCAGTGGCAGTAGAATATTCAACCCAGTGTGGACCTTGTACAACTTCCAGGTCATCTATCCACTAGTGACACATGCAGAGGCAAATGAAATACAGGTCATCCTCCTTGGGATTTGTTCATCATGAAGCTGAGAGATCTAGGGTCACTTTTCCATCGTAGTGATCAGGAGTATGCTGCTAGAAGCAATGGGTTTCTTCAGCTATCCATTTTTGCTTAGAAAAAAATCTTTCGTCAAAAATGCAAATCGCTTAAACTTTAGGAAATTAATGATCTCACATGGGAACAATAACAAAGAGTCAGAAAATAGGGTGGCCCCAGGGTTGATTTATCACTTCACTGGTATCTGAAGGCTGTGATTCTTCCCGTTTTTTCCTTCTACCATCCTTAAACTACTACATCTGGAGTCTGGTCTGACTTGAGACCACTTTTCCAGCATTAGGTTTAGGAAAGAAATTTCCTTCTGGGCATCCAACAAAAATCCATAGAAATTTCCCACATTCCCTGGAAGATAAGGGCAGGGCTGGAAGGTTATTGTCAGAATTTAAGACAGAACAAATAAATCCCTGACAACCCTCTAGACATCATACGAGCTCAAAGTCAAAGCCAGCAGCTCCGACCCTGCAGCTGGAGAGCTCCAGACACGTCTGAAATAATTAAAATAACAGTGTGTGCCAAAATGAGACAGAAACTTGGAAACTGAATAATACAAAGGAAACATCCCTGGGATGTGTGTGCATACACATCAGTGAAGACCCTGAGATAGACCACGAGACGAAGTGGACAAAAGGAGATTGTGCTTAATAATTTAAACACAAACACTCTTTTTATAGGTCCTGATCAACATTTCTCTGCTGTATAAAAAAATAGGAATTCTTCTCAAACAGAGTAATACCAACTTGTGTGAGGGTGAATATTTGTGAGTCACACTTAAGAATTCACCTTCTGGGCAAGAAGACTCTGAGAACGCTAGTGGGGCAAAGCTCTGTGATCACAGTGCTTGGCCTCCTTCCAGAATTACAAAATTCAGTGATACAAACGAATCGAAGATGGATCTCACTGAGGTGATCACTCATCTGACATCATGAATTTTCCCTTAAACAATGCATGCTTTCTTCCCATGTACTTGGATGAAATTTGAAGTGGTCGCCAAAGGAAGATAAGTGCTCCTTAGGTTCATCATGAAAAACAACCCAAGTATGGCAAAGTCTTGTATTTTCTAGACATTTTAAACTTCAAGAATAAAAAAGAAAGATTTGAAGTGATATTTGGCCTGAATATCCTGATCTGTAGAATTAGAGTGGTAAGCCTTAGAACGAAAACAAGTATTACTAAGAGTTTGCCACGAAAGGCAGCAGTGTGTAATTCTTCTGCAGTCCATACAGCTGATGTGTGTAAAAATGGGCTGAGGCAAGAGGATCACAAGTACAAGCCCAGCCTGGGCAACTTAGTAACTTAGAAAGGTTCTGTTTCAAGAAAAAAAAAAATTTAAGCTGAAGATGTATCTCAGTATAGAGGCTCTGGGTTCAGTCCCCAATACTGTGGGAAAAAAAAAAATTCTCTGTTGGCTTGGAATTCTTCTCTTGTTCTTGCTACAGTTTAAAAGAACCAGAGTTGCTCTCATTTACTATGGCAATCAAGGCTGAACTTGGGTCAAGGTGTGCACAGAAAGGTTGATGACACAACTGTGCTTCTCCAAGTATAGGGAGGAAGATCAACAGCCAACTCAAGTGGCCCCTGCCTACCTGTCCAACCACTTGGGGACAGTCCCACTTGGTTTGCAGGAGTGGCCCAACTGCGAGCCACTGGGGAACAGGACTGGAGGCTAAGAGCTGAAAGATGGAATGTTGAACAATTTGACGCCCTGTAGGCATTTTTAAATGGCTATATTCTTTCACTTTAAACCGGGGCTCCCAGGAAAGCTCAGGTTGTTTTTGGATCGAGGCAAGTCCAGGGTGGGGAGGGCTTTTAGAGGGTCTAAACTTAGTCTGTCCAACCATGGCAGCATCTTTACTCTTGTGTTGCGGGTTCTGCTTAACCTCACTCATTCCTATCAGGCCCCTTATCTTTTAGGCCTTATTGCTGTGTCCGTGAAATAGGGAAAAGTCTAAGTTCTAGAGATGTAAAAAGCATGGTAGGATAACATCTGAAAGAAAGTCACCCAGGAATCATTCTCACTAGAGAGCACATACATAGAATAGCTAGCCAGATAAAGCAGAAAGTGCCAAGCATAATATGAGATGTGTATATCACAGATGTCAAGGATTCTGAAGAAGAAAAGCAAGTAAGTCCCTTAAATCAAAACACATATATGTATGTGTACACACACAGTGGTACCTCAGTTCACAAATTTAATTTGTTCTACAATTTTGGAAAAGATGGCCACATTTGTGTTTGTGTGGGAAAGATGGCTAGGGTCATATTTGTCACCCAATGCGGAGTTTGTAAAAGAAAAAAAAAATTTTGCCAGACGCTTGTTTGTGATCCAAATTCTCTGCAAACAATGTTTAGGTTCAATGTTGACTTTATGAGAAAATTTGATTCAGTTCTCGTCCAGGTTGGTTTGTCACCAGAATGGTGGAAAGAATTGAGTTTGTGAAGCGAGGTACCACTATTTATATATATTACTTAGCTTCATGAGGATATTCCCATGAACTTCTCCTCCAAAGGAGCACTGGATATGGGTCTTTTATCTGGGATCCTTCCATTCACCAAACCTCCTGTTTGACAGAACTTGTTCAAACTCCCTTAGAAACTAAGTGATAAAGGGCAAGAATTCTGTCTGCTCTGCTCACTAGTGGCTCCTAGCATAAGAATGCGGGGTACATATGGGTACTTAATCATTACTTATTGAATAAATTAATAAAATACAAACATGGATAGTATGATAAGACTTCACAAGTCACAAAGCACATTCATACATGTTTTCTCATTTAGTCCCCACAACAATCCTATGATATGGAATATTATTCTTTCCTTCATCTTGTAAGAAAGGAAGTCAGTGTTGGGTGGCTGCCTGAAACAGCTTCATTAGTAATTCAGAATTTGTGAGTTAGGATACCCAGGGGAGTGTGTGAGGATGATGTTGGAGCAAGAGGAGACTGGCTGATACATTCCTGTGGCTTGTTTCAGGTGGGGCTTTTCCGCAAGTCAGGAGTGAAGTCTCGAATCCATGCCCTGCGTCAAATGAATGAGAACTTTCCTGAGAACGTCAACTATGAAGACCAATCTGCTTACGATGTGGCGGATATGGTGAAGCAGTTCTTCCGGGACCTCCCTGAGCCACTTTTCACCAGCAAGCTCAGTGAGACCTTCCTCCACATCTACCAGTGTAAGTGGAAATAATACAGATTGGGGTTCTCATGCACATCCATCCATTTTAAAAAATCCTAAAGGTTGAATTTTAATGATATAAGTAATACACGAATCCACAAAGTATGTAAAAGTTATATTCCTACTCTACTCTCTGAAAGTAACCTTCGTTCACAATTTGCTATAAAAATCTTCATGGTATTTATATTTTCACTTGGAATTTTTAAGTGATGTTAAGTCAGTAGTTTTCAGCAAAGCCATGGTTATTAAAATAATCACTAAAAATAACAATTGTTGATTGAAAAACCTATCCTGGAGGCTGGGGATTTAGCTCAGTGATTGGAGTGCTTGCCTTGTAAGCACAAGGGCTGAGTTCGATCCCCGGCACCACCAAAAAAAACCTATCCTGCTCAAGGTAGTTGCAATGGGGGATATTAGGAATAAAACAGTTATGCACTAGAACATTACTTCTAAATAAGATCGTGTGAAAAATCTAAAACTAACTTTTAATATACTTTTAATAAACTTAAAATGAAGAAGGGACATGATAGATCTTATTTTGTATGTAAACTTTTATTAAAACTTATTTAACTGTTTTAAAAAGTAAACATTTTCCTGGGTTATAGAAAAGTCAAAGCCAAATATATGAAAAAGATGACAAATAACAAAGCAAATGTATTTTAATTGGTGAAAAGCAAGAAAACCAAATGAAGTCTTCAGCTTAATGCAGCTAGTTTATATTCTCCCCTAAAATTTAAGTGATGTTAATAGTTCTCAGTGAAGCTATGATAATTAAAATAATAGATGGAGGGAGGGAAGAGGTAAGAGATGACAAAAAAAAAAGGATTTGGGATGTGTTATATATGTATACCAACTCCACTCAAAAAATGTAAACATTATGGTACTGCAAACATGGACCAAAAAAAAAAAAAAAAAAAGGAAGGAGATTAAGGGATGAGTGGAAGGAGGAGGAAGGGAAGGGAAAGGGGATGAAAAAAGGAATTAAGATGTGTTATGTACATGTACCAACTCCACACAAGGAATGTAAACAGGTACTACAACACACATACTAATAGACTAAAATTTAAAATTTACAATTGTTGACATAAAACTCAATCGTGCTAAAGATAGGTACCAAAGGGAATAGTAGAAATAAACATGTAAATCTTTTCTATATGTGATAACATTAGGTTTATGAATTATTTTCATGACCCAATTTGCAATCCTTTAGAAAACCACCTTTAGTTATGGACTTTGATTTTACAGCAAAGTGTGGCTGAAATGAGCCTTGACCAGGAACTGGTCCAATTTGAAGTTCCCTGCTACAGAGATTTCTGTAGTAAATGTGTTTGAGTATAATATTGCAAAATCAAAAAGGATTTTAGTTAGTACCACTTGTAAAAACAGAATAAAGTGGTAACCCTTTAAATAAATATTTTGCCGAAGTGAATAGGTTAAGTTGAATTAATGACACACGTTGCTAGAGCCCAAACACAGGGCGTCTATGACAGTGCTGCTGTTCAAGGTTGAACTCCGCTTCTCAGAAGCTCCATTATGGTTTGAAAGCATCACACATGAGTTTTTACATTTAAATCTGCTCTTGGGTTGAAGTTGACACTATCCAAGGCTAGAACTAGACTATTTTTCGGAGAAATAAATTGCTTTGGCTCTTTCTGGGACTTATAGCCAAGAAGCCAGATCAAAGGAGAGCTTTTATTTTAGCCAAGCAAACATTTACTGAGTGGGCCATACATAGCGGCACTGCACTGAGCACTGCGGAGCGTGTGGGTATGTGAGACTCACTCTCTGCTCTAAAGATCTTACAACTCAGGGAGATGAGACATGAACAGAAGTGATTACACTGCAACAAAGCTGGAGAAATTCTATAGCAAGGTCACGACAAGTCCAAGAGCACGTGTCAAGGCAGCACGGGGTATTTGTCTGTCCTGCATAGATGGTAAATGTACAGTATGAGAGCAGATGACAGTGAAAGATTAGGCCTGGGCCGTATGAGGACGGGCATTGAAAATTAGGACAGTGGGCTCAGAGTTGATTCTTTAAGCGTCAGTGAACTTTTAGGTATTGTTAAAGATTTTGGCAGCTATGATGCTCTCAGCTGTAAAGGCAGAAACAAAAAATCTGACAAGCAATTGTTTAAGTAATGAGGACATTCTATTATCTCACTTGACAAGAAATCTGGAATTAAACCATTCCATTATTAGGTAATTCTGCAGCCAAGGGCAAAATCAGGCTCTCTTGGTTTTCCTCTTGAGGTCATAATATGATTGCCACAACTTATAATTATCACACCTTCACAAAACCACATTCAAATGTAACAAGAATGAGAAAGGACTTCTCCTTGGCCCTCTGTCTCCTTTTGTCAGGGAGATTAATCTTGTGGATGCCTGTAACATTTTTCTTGGTTTCCTCAACCAGAAACAATTTACATCTTCTCCCCTAAACCAGTCCTTGAAAAGAGGAATGTGAACACCAGTTTTGGCTTAAGCCAACATAGTTCATCCCTAGATCTGGAGGAGTTCATTTCCCTGAACACGTGTAGTCCATCAGTTTTGCACAGAACATGTGTTCTCTTGGTGAAGAAGCAAGGCAGAATGGGTATCACTAAGTAGTCTGACTTTTCCCTGGCATCAGCCCTGTGCTGTCCACAAGGCTGAAAGTTCATCAGGACTGCTTTGTGGATCCATGAATCTGGAAGTGGTGTAGAAGAGGTATTGGGTAGACCTGAATGGATGGCTAAAGAGCTAGCACATTGATCAAGGTTCTGGATTACGTACATTGACTTCCTGCAGTGAGAATGGAAATAAGACATTCCATGGATGGACTCCCGAGTCAAAGCTTCCAGAGTAATAGGAGAGAAATGAGCAGTTCCCCTCCCAGTTTTCCAGTTTTGTTTTTGTTCACGTTACTTATTGGCTTTCATCCAAAAAATATGATTAATTTGAGTGGAGTGTAGGTTGGGTCATGAAAATATTTTAATCCTTCCAATTTATAAGAGGGAGAAAAATGAAATGACTAAAGACAGCCCTGTGGTATTGAGGCTTGATAACAGAGAGAATGTGGAAAGGGAAGAGCAGAAGCAGAGTTGATTTAGGGGCAGAGAGAAGACAAGTGTTCAGAATGGAGAAGGCGGAGCATAAAGGGCTGATAGCCACCTACATGGTCATAAATTGTCAACACGTGGAAAGGCAGATCTGAAACAGTCTCCGAGAGACATGAAAGAGGAAGGAACCACAGCAATGTCATGTGTAACCAAAAGGTCAAAGAGGGTAGGATCAAAAATGAATGCTGAGTTTAGAGATCACCGGTTGACCTTCTCAACCCTTTTTAGTAGAAAATGATAGACTGGAGATATTTTCTGAAGATAAACAAGTGAGTGAGTAGAAAGGAAGTTGAGACAACAGAGATCACAGGTGGCTTTTTAAAAATGATGGCATAGGGAATCAATGTTGCATGGGAAAACCGCTTGACCATCTGAAGTTAAACGGTATATATGCATTAGACATCTTATCTATAAAAGCATATTTAAAAGCAGCTCAGCGGACTCAAGCTAAACTTCAAACAACACTTCCAAGCTTGAAATTTTTAGTAGTATCTGTCTCAGCACAAGCAAGAAAAACGAACACGGTTTTGCTCTCATTTGAACAAAGTGGCTCTTCCCTCCAAAACTGCCAAATATCTGTGGCAATTTTCGATATCTTGTGGGCATGCCGAGCAGGGAGGGGTTTCAGAATGCTGAATGCGTGGCCACGCTTTTCCAGAAATGTGAATTTGCTGACTGACAGGGCCAGGAACGTGGCCATTTCTGGGATGTAAGATCCTTCTACTGATTCTGCAACATGGACAGCTCACAGGATCACAAATCCCTTTGGCCATCCAGAACCCCGGCAGAAGGTCACACACAGCCCCTCCAGAGCACTAGACACTAGTTTCTGCTTTGTGATGTACTGCTACAATAAGTAAACATCTGAATGTGGTGTATTTATTTATTTTAATAATTTAAGTACACTGTGATATGGTGCGCACATTACAAAGCTCACTCAACCACTATTTTTTAAAAACAACAGAAAACATGAATACAATTGGAAATTCGAATGTTTTTTCCCATACTTCAAGGGACTGTTACAAGTCTAGCCCCCACCCCTTGGGAGTACTCACACCTTGCTGTGCTCCAGAATATGGCCCTTTAAGAGAAACAACAGTGTTAACTCAAGTGAGCTCCTGACTGTGTCCATGAATCAAAGCTAAGTGATCATTAAACAAACACAGCCAGGGGGCAGCAAAATGCAGCATCTAACAGCCATTTGCTGTGATTTTTCCATTTAGTTCACTTTATAATGTTGAGCACGTAACCAGTACCCACCACCCACCCCCTCCACCACCAGGACCACCCTCCAGGAGAATGGGCAAAGCAGGGCCATGTATCTCCCTTGACCTTAGGGAGCTTGGTTCCTCTTTCCTAAGCGTCGATATCCACATGGACTTCAGAATCCATTACCACCAAGATTATGGAATAGATAATACTGAATTTCCATGCAAAGTCAATGGGGTGCACCCTCTGAACTGAGCCCCAGTGACTTGCAGGAATGAAGAAGATATACTAGGCTTATCATGGAGGTCCTGGGTCCCCAGGAATGCCCAGAGGTGCACTGGACTTCGCCACTATTGGTTAATTGTGCCAGGCTAGCATCATGGCTAGGCTACTCCCCTAAGGACGGGGACAGGACAGGCTGTTGACCTGGTAGCCAGTGGTTTTCAAAGAATGTCCCTCAGAGCCTTGGTGCCGCAGGAGGTGTTTCCCAAGCTATCTGGTAAGGAGCGTGGGCAAGAGAGAAGCCAGGGTGAGCCCCATCCTCCCACCCCGAGTCCAGTGCCAACTTCCACCAGAACAGAAAAATGATCTGACAACAGAACAGCAGGCTGACTGCTCAGAGTATAAAAAGCCAGGACGGTGGTGTTGCTAAGTAGCCCCAGGTCATTCAGACTGCTGCTTCCGGTGTTCCACTGTTGGGGTTCGAATTCCAGCTCTGCCTCCCACTAGCTGTGAGGCCTGAGCAATTACTTCTTTGTGTGTCAGCTGCCATCGTCGTTGCTATTAATGTCTCCGAATGTCTCCGTGTCAGGAAGTGAACTGTATGCTCTCTCCCGGGCTCTTTCTGCGGCTATCCCTCTCACTGCCTGGTGTTCGTGTTTCCTCAGATGTCCCCAAGGAGCAGCGGCTGCAGGCTGTGCAGGCTGCCATCCTGCTCCTGGCGGATGAAAACAGGGAGGTCCTGCAGACACTTCTGTGCTTCCTAAACGACGTAGTCAACTTGGTGGAAGAGAATCAGATGACACCCATGAACCTGGCTGTGTGTCTAGCCCCCTCCCTTTTTCATCTTAATTTACTGAAGAAGGAAAGCTCTCCAAGGTGAGATTTTTTTTCCTCAGCAATGGCAGTAATCCTCAACCAGACTTTTCCTACAGTTTATAAAGAAATTAACAAAGCTGTCCTCGTGGTAGATTTCAACTTGAGGATTGGTCAGTTCTCATTTTAAAATCAGAGCATGTTCCAAAGCGACCTCATTCATGGTACTTGGGTTCACAGAATTATCAAAGGAGCGCTGGAGAATGTCAGTTGTATTCCAGAAAGCCTGAAGAGTTTTTTGTTTCTTTTTTTGTGTGTGTGAGTATGAGTAGAAAGGAGGGAAAAGTACATAAAGTGGTATTTTACAATCTTTAATTTTTAAAGGCTATGTATAAAACCAAAGCTTAGGAACTTGTAGTTGAGTGGTTTCAAACTTTGGAAAAATTAGATTAATCTCTCCCCCCACCAACAATTTCTCCTGTCCTTGTATTCTTCCAAGGCTTTTGGCTGTAAAGTGAGATTGTTAGCCTGCCTCAGAATATCTAAGATGTGCAGTCATTGTCTTTGTTTGGAAATGAGAAGATCTGGAGACCATCTGGGGATGAACAGAAACAAAAGGGATGAGCTAGGTATTGTGAAAAGCTCTTTGGTTTGAGATCTACTCAGCACACTCACATTCAATTACAGAGTCATCCAGAAGAAATATGCCACTGGGAAGCCAGATCAAAAGGACCTCAGTGAGAATCTAGCTGCAGCTCAGGGGCTCGCCCACATGATCATGGAATGCAACAGACTTTTTGAGGTAAGCAGAAGCTCTACCCGCCTTCCTTATAGCTGTTGGAACTAGGTGAGACACTGGGAGTGGTGGGTACATTTATGGTTTATATCTGTTTGTTCCTGGTTTTGTGATGACCATAGCATGTTCTGTAGCTCTGGGCTTTACCTGCAAGAAATATGAGGGGCTAGCTATCCAATGTTCGAGGCTTTGATAGCTAAAAGACTCTCGAGGTCATCACGAAGATGTTTTGCACGCAAACAGTTGCATCACCTGCCTTCTCAGGATTCAAGGCCAGTCATCCAACTGTCTTGTGCTGTATTTCCTTTTACCTTGGAACTTGATTAGGCTCTGCATGCACGCATGCTTGTGTGTGTGTGTGTGTGTGTGTGTGTGTGTGTGTGTGAGATTCTAAGTAATCCCCATTCCTAAAAATCAATGACAGCTTATCAATGACAGATATGTTAAAGAAGTAAATGAGCAAGACTTCTGGTAGACTTTCTGTGCTAAACTGGCACTTGTCAGGGGGACAATGTGCTAAAAAGGTAAAGTTATTTCTAAGTCATATCTGATGTTTCTTTTAACAAGTCTATGTGCGTTAAGACTAGTCACACTGAGTCAAGTTGTCTGGTCCCACATTTTGCCTAACCGAATAAAAGCAAATCAAAAGGAAAATCAAAGGAAAATGAAAAGAATGAACAGGAAGTCATTGAAATGTTTTCAATAATAAAAATAGCCTCAGAAAGATATTTGAATCTCCTCGCTTTTGGAAGAACCCTCCCAACTTTGTCACTGACCTTAGTAAAATTTCTCCAGCCCTGTGACCCTCAGCCTGTTTCTTAGACCTTGGTTGCTGACAACATGACTTTGCTTCCTCTAACTATTCATCTCAGAATTTCTTTAGCTCAGGATGTCGCTTTTTTATGCATCTCTTTGTTCAGGTCCCACATGAGATGGTGGCCCAGTCTCGGAACTCATATGTGGAAGCGGAAATCCACGTGCCTACCCTGGAGGACTTGGGGACACAGCTGGAGGAGAGTGGAGCGACTTTCCACACTTACCTGGAGCATCTCGTCCAAGGCCTCCAGAAAGAAGCCAAGGAGAAGTTCAAAGGCTGGGTCACGTGCTCCAGCCCGGACAATACAGATCTTGCTTTCAAAAAGGTAACCCCTCCAGCATTTGTTATTGGCTGATTTGTTGATAATAGCCATTCTTTGTGGCGTGAGGTGGAATCTCAGGGCTGTTTTGAGTCTCTGATGTGAGAAACTGAAGTGTAAATAAAGACTAAAATGTATTATATTGGGAAAGGAAAGAAAATGTCCAAATGGGAACAGGAACAAGGGAGGGGGAAAGGAACAGAGGGACAAGATAAATAAGAAATGGAAGGAAAAAATGGAAACAAATCTTTTGTAAATAGGGAGGGAAGAGGGGGTGAGGGGAGGGGAATGGGAAAAAAAGAAGCAACAAGGTGTATCATGTACAGGTACAAATCCCCAGTGATGAATGTTATCAATATGTACATCAAAAATGTACCATTAAAATAAAATTTAAAAAAAAAAAGGTAACCCCCTACCCTAAAAGTCACATCCAACAACCAGGGATTTGTTTTCAATTCCAAAACAGCTGCTTATCCACATTAAGGTACGGTATCAGTCAAAGACCCTGTCTAGAGCCTGTGAAGGAGCCCTGTTGCCTTTAATCAGTGTCCAGGCTCTGGAGCTAGACTCCCGATCCCAGTCCTGGCTCTGCTCTTCAGCTGTGCAATGTTGGAGAAGTCAGGGCCTCAGTTTTCTCATTCACAAAGATGGACAGTTGCAGAAAATGTACCATGGCCAGAAAAGGGCCATTTAGAAGTAAATGGGTTAGAACAGTGCCTGGCACGCTGTACACACTATGTGTGTTTGTGGTGAGTACTTTGGTTATCATCATTATGCTCTTAAATTTAAGGATTAAAAGGGATTAAGGATTAAAAGAGTATGCAGCATCCCTTCTTCAATTTACATGTTCAGAAACACTAGGTTCACCAGGGCAGGTATTGGTAGGGCCCAGATGACCACATTCTTCAGCCTCTGTTGCCGTCTACCCCAAGGTAGGGGACGGGAACCCCCTGAAGCTGTGGAAGGCAGCTGTGGAGGTGGAGGCGCCCCCTGCCGTGGTGCTGAATCGCGTGCTGAGAGAGCGCCACCTGTGGGACGAAGACTTCGTGCAGTGGAAAGTGGTGGAAACGCTGGACAGACAAACTGAAGTCTATCAGTACGTGCTGAACAGCATGGCCCCCCATCCTTCCAGAGACTTTGTGGTTCTCAGGTAAGCCTGACTGCAGGCGCTATGCTCCCGTTCTACACACGGGAGTTGAAAACTGCAGGTTCAGGCACTGCTGAAGTCCTGCCACCTTGACCCGTCCTCCACCGGCACCCCTCAGCCCTGTCCTTTCCCTCCCTGAAACCTGACTTTGCAGTCTTTATGCCCGACTCTACAGCCCTGCCCAGCTCTCTCGTGACCCCTCTCCTTGTGGAGTACGCAGTTTATTAGACCGTAAATATTGTTCATTTCCTGAGAACAGAGGCCCCACAATAGCTGCTGTGGGCCCAGTTGCACTTTCTGCCCAAATTATGCAAATCAAATCTGATTGGCTTTTCCCCTGACAGTGCCTTTTTCCCCCACCCAGGGAAGCATGTCTTCATTTTGTGAAACTCTAAGATTGGCATGTGTGTAACTTCAAACCCCGTCTGTATAACTAATTACTATGCATGGAAATCTTGGCACAGCCCTGAAAGTTCAAATGTGCTGAGGCACTGGACATGCAATCCGATTTCAGAGCCTGGCAGGGTTTCCTGAGTCTTGTGTCTCCCATTGAAATATTGTTTGTGATGGATTTATGGGTTGAGTTCCAGACCTCTGTTCTCTAGGCTGGAAATGGATGATCAACCAATAATAGAAAGTTTACGCAGTAAAAACACAGTATTTCATCAGAAAGAACAGGGATCAGGGATATTAAAGAACCGGAATAAAATGTAATTAGACCAATATATCCTTTTTATTAAAAAAAAAAAAAAAACTAAGCAAACCCAGGCTCTTCTCACAGATCCGCACTGTAAAAGCAATCACTAGTGAAATCCCAAATGTATATTTGAAATGCTTTCTTTATGAAACTTGTTTTGATGGCAAATTAAAGGTTACTTTTCATATGGGTTCTTGATGTTTTTTGTATTGGTTCTCAGAACCTTGACTTTTAAGGGTCTGTTTTCCCTAAATGTGTGTGTGTATCCCAGCAACCTCAGAACGCTGGTGAAGAATGTGGGCAGTTATAAAGGTCGCTTATTACCACAGTTATTGGAACATTAGTCATCTTGTGGAGTTAAATTTCACACCATCACTCTCAAAAGTAGAAAACTGAGTATTGGCAAGGAAGAGCCATAGGAATGGACATTTGCTGTGGTGTGCTTCTTCCTTCTGTCTACAGGAGGCTGGAGGAGTCTCTGCAGGTCCCCTCCCTCAGTCCATCTGTACAGCCATCTATTTGTTAGTGTTTCATTCCATCATACTTTGTGACAAGCACTATTGCAGGCTCTGGGGATGCCCTAGTGAACACAGCAGACCATGATTCTGATTTCTTAGGGTTTGTATTTTACTGAGGAGAGCTGAAAAATAATAAGAAAAACAGATAAGCTTACTTGTCCTGCAGAGAAGAAGTAAGACAGGGAGATAGTAAGGGTGGAATTGTAAGTATAATGGTTGAGGCAAAGTCTTACTGCCCTGATATTTAGTGCAAGACCTGAAGGAAGGAGTAGGTGGACCACAAGGCTCTATGAGGGAGCATGACACTAAGGGGATCAACTAACAAGGTACCAGACAGACCTGCCCCTGCCAACAGGAATTCCTTGTGTTTGAAATGCGAGGAGGTGCAAGCGACGGTTGTGGTGAGGAAGTCACAGGGCTGAGAGCATCCTGTCTTCAGAGCGGCTCCCCACCTGGGCCAGTGCCTGCGAGGCCAGCCATCTTCTAGAATTACCACATTTCCCTCTTGCTTTACATGGTCTCCAGCTCCTCGGGAGAGTCCAACGAGAGTTACTGAAGATCTTCTCATTTTAACCCCACAGATCTTCAAAACTGTCGGTGTTCATCTGTATCACATCACCATGCACAGAAAGAGAGCAGGCAGGGCCACGGAAAGCTTCTGAGCATTTATGTCGGCCTTGTTTAGACCCACGTTCTCCTAGAGTATTTTGGTTCATTTTCTGTTGCTATAATAAAGTATCTGTAATCTAGAAAGAACAGGAGTTTGTTCAGTTGATGGTTCTGGGAGCTGGGAAGCCCAGGAGTACAGCACTAGTACCTGATGAGGTACTAGTGGGTCATGGTATGGCAGAGGGTGTCATGTGGCCAGACAGAGCAAGCCTGCCAGAGAGTACTTACTTTCATGACAAAGCCACTCCCTCAGTAACTCATTAATTCGTGAACAGATTAGTCTGTTCATTAGGGCAGAGCCCACCTGACCAAGTAATCTCTCAGAGTGTCAGCTTTCAACACTACTGCACTGGGGACCACGTTCCCAGCACATAAATTTGGGGAACACTTTCAAACTATAACATTGGGTGTATATAATAGCTTCTCTCCCTAATGCGGTAGGACAGGGAGAGTCACTAGGAGAACACTGAACCAGCGAATAGGATTTGTGAACTGAATACTGGGAATTATAATACGAAATCCCTGGGGCCAAAGGGGAAGTCAGAGGCAGCTGCTGCAACATCCTCGCAGTTCTGACTCCACGTACTATCTTTCCCTGGGTGGTAGACCCTGTATGCTTGAATAGCTGCAGTATCAGGGAATTCAGTGCCTCCCAAGGCAGCCCACTCTGTTTGTGTGTAGTGTACACACTTACCTCTTCTCCATAATTTGATGAAATGTACCTTTCTGCCTCCGCCTTCTGGCATCAAATCAACCATATTTATTTCTTCTCCGATTCGAGAGCCATCGGGTAGCTGAAGACAACTAGCAGGGCCATATAGGTTTAGTTTTCTTCAAACTGGTCATCAGCAGAGCATTGATTTATTAAGACCTGAGTCCCTTCCTCCAGGAAACCGTCCCCATTTTCCTTCCCTGTCCCATCTTTGTGGTCCCAGACTCCTCTGTGCATAACTGTAACAGTACATTTAACCACAGTGATTTTAGAGTTCTCAGTAGATTGTCAGTTTCTCTTCCTGGCCTGGGTATCTTCAAATCTTGGTGGCTTCTCAGAGCCCAGTACATGGCTATGTTATGAGTAAATGGAAGAACTGAATGAATGAGTCTCAATACCTAAACTGTAAGGTCACCTCTTTGATAATGAACAGGAGCTTCCGGAGCATAACAAGGACTGGGCCCCAGTCTGGGGTTCCAAATGCAGGCCTGAAAGCTGCGAGACTATTTCTGGCCTCCGAGTCCTTGCTTTGAAATGCACTGTATAAACCCACACAAGCTTGTGGAAACTGTTAGCCTAATCCAAGTAACTAGCATTGGAATTTGAAAGTCCCAGGATTTTGGCAGGAAAACACAAGTGCTAACCTCAGCTCTGTGTTCAAGTTTTTTCCTTCTCTCTTGGCCATAACGCTCTCGTGGCTTGTTTTGCCCCAGGACCTGGAAGACGGACTTGCCCAAAGGAATGTGCACCCTGGTGTCCCTCTCTGTGGAGCATGAGGAAGCCCAGCTCATGGGCGGTGTGCGGGCCGTGGTGATGGACTCTCAGTACCTGATAGAACCGTGTGGTTCTGGCAAGTCCAGACTGACTCACATCTGCAGGATAGACCTGAAGTGAGTGGCGGCTCCTGGGCATGAAAAGTGCAGGTCCTTTGTGCAACAATCCCTGGGACAGTGTCTGTCATCTCTATTTCTTATTTTCCTGTACTTTTTTCTTCACTGCCATTAACAGGTTTTCATAGATGATTGCATATTCCTGCTTTCTCTTTCCTAAAATTCTGACATTTCTCCTTCAGCCCTTTGCTCTTCATTTTCTTTTTTCTAATTGATTTATTCATTTTTCTTGACAAGCGAAAGTGGATATATTTGTGATGCACATAATGTGTTGGTATGTGTGTACACTGTTGAATGCTCAGATCAAGCTATTAACATGCCCATTACCTCATATACTTATTTTTCGTCCTGAGAATACTTAAAATATAAGAATACATTATTTTTATATATTGTATATAAAAGTATAGTACAGTCACCATTCCTGCCCAAAGGAATGTGCAACCTGGTGTCCCTGTCTTGAACTTATTATTCCAGTCTAACTGAAATTTTGTATCCTTTGAGCGACATCTATCTCCCCAGTGCCCACCATACCCCAGGCCCTGGTAACCACCTTTCTACCTCTACTGGGTGAGTTCCACATTTTTAGGTTCCACCTGTAAGTGAGAGCATACAGTATTTCTCATTCTGTGCTGGCTTATGTCTTTTAGCATAATATCCTCCAGGTTCATCCATGTTGTCACAAACGACAGGATCGCTTTTTTTTCAGACCAAGGGGTATTCCATTGCCACATTTTCTTTATTCATTCATCCACAATTTGACACAGGTTAATTTTGTATTTTGCTGTTCCCTCTGATGGTTGTGTTTCTGTTTTTGTTTTAGAAGAAACTAATTTAAATCCAGCGCCTTGTAGGTATTCACGATGCTAGACCAAGTTCTTGAGCTAGGTTGATATAAATTTAATATTCTCAGTAAAATTTAGATTCAGTGTGAATCTTCCTAGTTTACCTTGGGGAGTTGGTACCATTTTAAAGCATCTGATGAATACTGAAAAGAGAGGTTGAATGTTCGGCAGCCAAGATATTGTCAAGGCACCCGCTGACAGAATGAGGTCCTCAGAGCCTCAAGATAGTAGCCCCAAATTGTTTGCAAGTACACTGATGACCAAACCCCAAGGTCAGTTCCGTCTACCCTGACAAATTGCTGTGATCTGTAAAAAGACTTTCCTACTCCCTTCTTGATTTCTTTCCCTACAGAGGTCATTCCCCAGAATGGTACAGCAAAGGCTTTGGACATCTTTGTGCAGCAGAAGTTGCCAGGATTAGAAACTCTTTCCAGCCCCTCATTGCCGAGGGTCCAGAAACTAAAATCTGAGTTTTCCCCAGTGTGACATCAAACTCAGGGCAACAGGAAGCTGAAACAAATGCTGTGGCAGAGAGTATGCATGTGAGAAAGCAAGAGAGAGGCACCGATGGACATGGCAAGTACTTAGAAATGGAAACACTGAGAAGTCAGAATGTTAAAGATGCAAGAATTTTCCGAGAACTCTTCTAGCCATCCTGGAGACGGCTACATCCCTACTAATATAATATTTTTTAAAATCAGAACATTTATCTATATTTGTTAAAATTAAATGGATTATTCTTGTGCATTGCCTAATTTGCTATTTAAAGGCTTCTAAGAAGCATATTCTTAACTGTAAATAAATGTATATGTAGCATATGTACATACATATGTATATCTATCTTTACTGTATATGTGTAAAATATCAATTTTATAGATAATTGAGTGTCTGACTCAGTGAGTCTCTTCCTCACAGAGCTCTTCCCAAGATGCTTTGGATCCCATCTCCCCACTGCCCCATAGGCTAAGAGCCTCCTGCTAACACCAAGGTGTGAACATGGACAGTCTGTCCTACCGTCCTCATGTCCGACCAAAGACTAGCTAACCAAAGGAAAGTAGCATTACAAAGTTCTTATGCATTTTAACAGTTTGCTTCTGTTAGTCAAAAACTGAGAGTGGAGTGTTGGGGAAACTCAAGGGAAGAACGTTTACTCCTCTTTAAAGCAAAGTAGTGGGTGAGAAGTTACTGCCAAATGTAAAGTTTAGTTATGAGTTGCCACTGGGCCCCGCCAAATGCAGTTGCAGTGAGAGGTCCAGTGGACCGCTGGAGTCTGCAGTGGTGACTGGAACAGCCAGTTTCCCCCCAGGCAGGGCTGGACATCAGAGCCTTTTCGCATTTACAGCCAAAGGGGGCCTCTTGGCTGCCTCAAGTTTTCATACGTACTTTATATAATGCTATTAAATGTTCTTCTGTTTGACGAGTGGCCTGTGTGGCCACAGATAATTGGCATTGTCTTACCAATGTATTGCACTGAATTTGAATCCAGACACCAAACAAAGAGAGATGATATGATGGTCCTTCAAGAGTCTCGGACCATTGTAGCTTCAGGGAATTCATATTGTGCTATATATGATGCTCTTAAAATATAATTCATTAAAACCTTACAGTCTGAAGGACAGGATTTTTAACTAACATAAAACCAAAACTATATTCTTTAATTAGTTTTAGAAAATATAAATGGACATATTAATTCTATGCTTCTTCATAACCTATGCATTTGACCCCACCTTATTTATTATTGTACAGAGTAAGCATACTTACTTTCCTTATCAAATTGTGAATGGATATAAGTTGGTTTTTCATTGTAATTCAACAGCTGTAGAGAGAAAAATAACTTATTGTGTTTCAATTTAAAGACAAAATTTTTTGATTGTCCATAACAGAGACTGATAACATGGTTTAGCAACTGGTATTGGAAGGAAAAAAAGTAAAACAAATGAGTGAGTTCATTCTTTTTTGTATAGCATGCATTTGTGTAATGTTTTACCAGCAGAGTGCAATTGTATTACTGAGAGGAATATGCTTATCTATGAGTTCGGTATGGTGCGTGAAAAATCATACTAGGAATTTTTCATTCCCACGTCTACCTAAGAAGGCAGCAGCAAACCCACACTTTACCATTTGGAATCTGTGACAAGGGAAATTCATCACATCTTAAATTTAACCCTATATGCCGAATTACCTGTTTTGCATTTACATGATGATTCCTGAAGTTTAACCTAGCTAAACACTGGTCCCACTCCAGAGATGGGACCCTATGTGTTTAAAAAATAGAATAGGCACACAAGGATGAATGGCACTGGATCATACAGCTCAGATGCCTCCAACTTTAGTATGCACAGTAGTCCCCTGGGAATTGTGTTAAAATGCACACTCTGATTCAGGCTGTCTGGTGAAGGCCTGACACCCTGCATTTCCGATGAGCCTCAGGGATGCCCATGCTGCTAGCCACAAGGACACACTGAGAAACAAAGACCCAGAGGATGCTTAGAACAGAAGAAAAACAAATATGACTGTATTCTGACTGCCCTCTCTTCCAATTACCTGACTTTAATTTTATGCCTGTACTAATCACATCACTGCTGCATAACAACATGGTGCATCTTTAAAATAAAGGAAAGAGAGGAACAAAAGAAAAAAGATGCATCAAGCTTATTTGTCAGATACCAGAGTATTTTATTCATCGTTATCTTGCCAATGGAAATAAAATATGATATTGCATTTAAATATTATATTTATACCTCATGTATATTTTTACCTCAGTTGTTGGTATCAATCATCAATTGTAAATAAGTAATTGCCAAGGTAAATAAATTTATATGCATTAAATATTTCCTATTTTCGATAAAATACATGTTGATTTCATGCTTTATTCTAAAATTGGAAACCAGGCTTTATGATGAAGATTTCTCCTGAAGGTAATGTGCCATGAGCCCGAATCCTTGATACTATCAATATCGACTGTCAGTGTCGTCTCCAAAATACAAGGACACATCATCAACAGATGTTCACTAGTAGATTAGACATTAACTAACCTCGATCTAAGGCAGTGAAGTGGTAGATAAGAATTCTGAATATATGTCATTGTTTTTAAATCTGAAAGTTAGATGCATTTATAGTATTATCAAATATTTAGTGAACTCTTTAGCTACCCCTTATTTTTGTTGAGTGGATAAGAACTGGAGACCTGGTAAAAGAACTGGCTGCTGTGCACAAGACCACGGAGAGTAGCCACAGATGACTGAGCTTCTGTCCTGTGTTCGTACCCTCTAGGCTGCAAAACAACAAAGACAGCACACGGCTAAACAAGCAGGTACCCTCGAATATTCTCAGCTATAGGCTTCAAAAGCCTTGGCGTCCTGAAGACCATATGACCCCGTAAAACTGATCCCAGCTCCCCGTCTGCTCACTTCGTGTGTGCCTTCTCCCATTGCTTGGTTCACGGGTGAAGGAGGAGTCGTATGGCCCCTTTTCTTCTTCTGTGCCAAAGAGAATGTGGTGATCATTCTACCAGCCATGAGATACAGGTGTTTTCCTGAGAGGGCGGACCATGTGAATTCAAACTTAACCCTTCTTTAAGAAATTCAAAGAAGTGAAACTGCTCTTTTAATATTTGGTCATGGAAAAAGCAGCCATGTGACTTCTCAGGAAAACATTTCAAAGGGATAAAAAAGATTCCAGCCGAGTGCGGAGTCAGACAGTGTCACAAAAGCAAAATCATTGTGTGCTGACTGAACATAGTGAACAAATAAACACATGACATTAGAGCACTGTTAAGTTGGAAAGCCACAAAGTACAAATGATAGCTAATGTGAAACTTGTGGCATTTTTTTTGTGGTATTTCTTAGGCAGATTACATCCTTTATGGATATTCTTAAAAACTGTGTCTACTTCCATTCTCATAATCCCACCCATCAGGCCACCTCATAACTCCTGACCAACATCCTACTAGTGAAGAGACGTGATTCAGAATTCCAGTACTCCAGCACCGTACTATGAAGCCAGAAGACCCACATAAACATTTATTCAAGCTCACATTGATCCAACACTGAATACGAGTGGGGCACTGGCAGCAGAGGTGCGGATAGAAAGGAGACATGGCGGAAAGCAGAAACTATCATATACAGCTACTTCTCATTGTTTGTGGTAGCTCTGTTCTAGAAAGTCTCTGAAAACACTGAACTAGTAAATTCTGAACCATTGTTCCTAAGGGAAATGCAAGATTAGGCTCCTGTCAGCCTCTGATCGTGACATTTTTGTCAACCCATCAGTACATAACTTCGTTTTATTGTGTTTCTGTATAAAGACACATCACTTAATATATATCTTTCAAAGTAATTACCAGCAGTATTTCTTTCTAAGAAAATTCTAGCCAAGAAAGGTTTAATATTTTCCTTACCCTGGATAATAGAATATAAATTTCATGGCCCTTCAGCATCCCAACAACGCTCTTTTTAATACTCTTTTCACAAACCAGTTTTGTCATCTCATAAATCCACTAATTGAGTTGCTTTTTTCTTTTCCATAGCTTCATAACCCCCTGTAAATGTGACTTCAGCACTTTCTGGAGCAGCCTTACTTACAACTCAGTGAGTTTCCTCTTCCTTTTTCTGAACATGCCATACTATTGATTTATTAACTTGAACTCTTGGCCAACAGTGCTCCAACTCGGGCCTGAACAAAGCTCATTAGCACATATTTTGTCTGAACGGCACAGGCTAGACTTCTTGTACATAGGAACACCAGACAGCACATTAGCCATTGTAAACAGTTAAATCATCACCAGAAAGTACAAAAGTGGGGAAACTAAATAGACAGTGAAAAGGGCTTGTGTTTACGGAGTGAGAGTGGAAACAGGAAACATACGGTCACACTGCTCAGCCTCAACTGAGACTGTGATTGTTGGTGACTCCCATTTTTTGACACTCTACGAGTCTACAATTGACAAGAACAGCCACTGCTAATATTAATTTGGGGATTACAAATAAACTTCAGCAAGTAAGTGAATTAACACATACAGGATCGACAAACTGGATTGTAGATACAATGCCCAGGGGTAGGTCGCTGTGAAGTCTGTGACAGCCCAGAGGTAGCCGTAGTGCCGGAAGAGTCGGAGGACAGGAAATCTCACCTGAGTGGGAGGAGTTTGAACGCTAACGAGCAAATGAGAGCCAAGAAACAGAGAAGTTAAATCACACTGACTTTAACAAGACCTAAAATGGCCTAAAACAGAGTATAGGTAAGAGGGGTATGATGCTAAACCTGTATCTGACTGTGTTCCTCGCCCCTGTGACTCCTATGTTAGACAGTACTGAAATTTCTCATCTCTTGGCCTTCTTGAACTGACACGAATCCATGATAATCTTCCTTTCCTTTCATTTTAGCACATGCTATTTTCTTTATTCCTTATTTGATATGGAATAATTATGTAAATTCATACTTCCCTTTGACCCTAATGCCAAGACCCCAGATCTGGGTGCTATTCAATCTGAGGATGCTGAGAGTCCACGAGAAGAGGTTACTGGTGAGATCGCCAAGAACACACTTCAATTAGGAGAGGCAAGACCACCAGACTCACTCCTTCTCATGTTATATTGCCCATTGCTTGTCACAGGAGGTAGACTGGCCCTGGGGATGGGAGAGCTCTGAACTTGAGCCACAGCTTCACTGCCAGAAGGGGGTTTTCATTTGTGTAAGCTGAGTGTGAGCCATCCCTTTGCACAGCCAAGATATGGAACTAGGATCCTCATACGGGTCAGACTGGAGTCTCTTTCTGGTTAGCCCAGGACCCCATGGGTGCTAAGGAAATGTTTTAGGTTGGCAACCCAAATGACTAGCCACTACGCTTAGGATGGGCTGGCCTGATAAAGCAGAATGATGGCAGGAATCTAAGGAAAAGGATGTTGTAACAATACAGATGAAAATAGTTTGTAGGGAAAGAAGTAGATATATTTTCAAGGATATTTTTGAGCTGGAACTAAAGAATTGTATCAGTAGCTGTTTGTGGATGGAGAGAAAAAAAGGTGTTATCTCACAATGACTCTGAGTATCCTAGCTTGGGACAACTCGTGTGTGATAGAGGGATGAAGAAGAAGAGAAGATTTCAGGTCAACAACAGGGTGAGAAGAGAGCCATGCTGGGAAGGACAACTATAGAACCCTGCTCACACAGTGCTTGTGAGAGTCCACACCAGGTGGAGATGCCAGCAGCCAGCTGCACATACGGGTCTGTGATGGCCATTCTCTGTTTCAATCAAGCATTGTTTTGAGGTGTCTTTGAGGGTGCTTCTGGATGAGATTAATATTTGAATCCACAGAGTCAGTAAAGTAGACTGCCCTCTACAGAGTAGTTGGTACTCTAGTCTCTTGAGGTCCTGACCAGAACCAAAGGTAGAGAAAGGAGGAATTTGCTCCCTTTCCTTCTCTCTCCCTCACTGATTGAGCCGATACATCTCAGGTCATCCTCCATGCCCCGTAAAATGAGATCTACCTCAGCAGGTCCCCTCAGATCTTGAGACCTAGCTGAATGACACTATCCATTTTCCAGCCTACAGATCAGAGCCTCCATAATTTCATAGGCTAATGTACCATGATACACCTCCATGTGTATAGTATTTACACAGTATATTTCATGATAATTTATGTATATTGTAACTTCATATCTATCTATATTTTTATATATACATACATGTATGTATGTATATATACATGTATACATGTATGTATGTGTATATATACATGTATGTATATATAAAAATATAGATAGATATGAAGTTAGATATATACACACCTATATATGTATATATAGGTGTGTAGATATACATATACAAGATATATACATATATGTATGTGTGTATATATCTTGTTGGTTCTGATCCCCTGGAGAATCCCAACAAGTCCTGAAACTCAAGAGTATGACTAATGTCCAAGGCTGGAGGTGTGTCACTCAGAGGGGTGTCATTCATTTCTGCTTCACCTGACCGTGTACGTAATGGTCCAGTGATACCAACCCACTCTTCAACATCTCTGTGACTTTGCAATGAACTTCTCTCCACCTTGTTCATCACTGGCAGCCTATTTATTCCATAAAACCCTAGTCAAGAATCATTTCCTTCATGGGATTTCCTTATCACCCTTCTCAAACTCATCTCTTTTTTTTTTTTTTCTGTATAGCTCTTTTATTACCTGAATGAGCTGAATCATCAATTAATGAATTTGCCGAGCACCTGTTCCTTGTGAGGAAAAAGAAACACAGCAATCCAGACAAGTGAATGTTCTGAGAACTCTACATAGTGACACAAGATGGTCACACCTTCTCAGCCAGGCAGAAGGGAGGGACAGCAGTGATACATAGATCGCAGAGGTCTTCATGTCTCAGATTGCAACACTTAATTTTTATGCCTAAATGATATTAGAGCAAGCCCCTGGGTATTGGTTTTCTGAAGCTAGCACACCTCAAAGGCCCCAGATACTTCAGGCACCTCCCATTGCTCAGCTTTGAGGTCTTCATCAGCCCACAGGCCCCTCTTGCTGCCAAGGACCCCATCAACTCAGCATCTGGCTCAACACGACTCCCTTCTGTTCTTGCCACACTGACACCTAACCAGGCCTGGAGGGAACTCCGTTATGTATCTGAAACCTAATAATGGAGCTGGTCCAGGTTCTTCTCCAGAGTCCCACAGCACAGCTGACACCGTGCTGTCACTAGCAATAAGACTTGGCCCACACATCTGGGAGAAGAAAAACAAGTAGATCAGAACTTAAAGATGCTGATGAAAGTGTCCGCCTTTGGAGCCCACTGACCCAAATGTGGTATCAGAGGCTCCTACCCAGCCAGCCTGCCCAGTCTCAGCCCCTGCCACTTATGGGCATAAGTGAACATCTTTGCCTAGAGTGAAGGGTCCCCAAGGAACTCCAAGCCCACATGGCTCTCAGCCCCCCACCCCAGTATTCCTAATGTGATGAAACAAATGTGATGGCCAAGAGATGCCAGTTCACCTTAGGAGAAGCATTCTGTCCATTGACTTATCTATGGGGTGTGGCTCGACCCAATGACCCCAGAAGATAAATGCACAATGGACCGGCATTGACTCATTTCCCTAAATCTGGGTTACGTCACAGGAAACAGCACCACATTGTTCCCTACAGGCACAGCTGAAGAGCCAGCCCCTCCAGCCAGCCTGGGAATGTGGGCAGCACAGGTGGCTTCCTTGCTTTCCCTCCCTGGGTCCCCTTCCTTGCAGCAAGTTTGGGCAGGACTTTCAGAAGGACAGTTTGTTTAGATTGTCTTCCCATCTCACTGTGTACCAATCATCCCACCTGCTGAAAAGCTGACTGATGACATTTTAATATGAATGAGTTTCAGACAGAGCTACTCCACTATATATTTGCATAATTAAGCCTTTTATCTCTTTATTGGGAATCAGAGGCTTTGTCTCCTGTTATGTGGATTTTAGGCATCAGCAGGTAGATGGTAGCTATTTTTGGAATAAGGAAAAGCCTGCAATTGCACTCCAACAGAAAGAAGTGATTGCCTGAAAGTCAACCCAACCTTGTCCTCTAAGATGATTTGAGTGGGCACAAGGATTGTTTCTGTCCCTACACAATCCCTGCTTCCCGGGGGAAGCTGGGAGTTGTCTTTCCCGAGACATTCCAGGGCAGTGGAGCTTTGCCTTGAATTCAGAAAGGCTCTTCCTTCTACCTGACTCTCCATGTATGTGATCCCTCCTCTATTATTCACTACAAAGCTGTCAAAAATCTCATCTTTTCTACTGAGAGAATTCCTCATGCCTTTGTTTTTCAGGTTTTCTATGTCTGCTAAGCATTTTCTGAAGAAATTCTGGAGTCTGTGTGTGGTATTCGCTTTGTCTCAATCTTTCAGGGCACAGCTTTGTCAGATCCTTTCTGCCAGGGTGTTATCAGGTAGTTATATTCCAAATTAAGTTACCAGCTCTGGATTGCTCACCTCTCCTCTGGAGTTAGAGTCCAGGTTCTTCCCACCTCAAAAAAAGAATTGAACAAAATGAGTCAAAAGCATGACAAAGTTTATTTAAAAGGAAAAATGGAGATTGAAAGAAACTGGCTCTGCTGAGCAAGCCTAGGCAAAACAAAAAATTTTAAAAAAGAAAATTAAAATATGTACCACATCTGAGAGACTTGATATAGGCTATCATGGAAAAGTATGATAGAACCAGTTCCTCGCGGCTTCCTTTATTTTATAGTGTCCACATCTTGAGGAAACCCATGAGGATTTCTATATGCGGGTCCTGAGAGGCAGTGCTGAGATCTTGATCCTCAGACTGACTCTAGGCCATTATCGAGAGAAGTCCATCTGTTTGGAATTTTGTAATTAACAGGTCAACTCTACTATCCCAGCCGGCTTTTGCCACATCCTACTCTCCTACCTCAAGGGGAAGATCAAGAGAAGGCTCACATTGAGTATCAGGGGTGATAACTGTGGGAGAAGGAGTCCTAAAGGAGGGAACAACAGAGGAGGAGTGCGTTTTTCCTCCAAAGGACCAAAGTTGAATATGTTGTGTGGGTAAGCCCCAAATAAAAGGCGCCAGAAAAACATATAACATGACTGGATTCTTTTGCTATTCATTGTTTTTTCCTTCTGGCCCTCCAGTTTCTCTGTTGCTCCCTCATCTACAGAAAAAAAAAAAAAAAAAGGAAACAGGCACACTACCAATCCTATTTGAGTAATGTCCCCCCCATCCTCAGTTTCACTTTCCATCATTTCCATTATCCTCAATCAACCAAGTTCTAAGAACATTAAATGGAAAGTTCCAGAAATAAACAATAGTTGCACTTTAAGTTGCACACCACTGTGAGTAGTGCAATGAAATCTCACACCATACTACACCATTCCACCCTTGCTGTGGATCATCCCCTTGTCCAGTGTATCTATGCTCTATATGCAACCTGCCCATTTGTTACCCAGTAGCCTTCTTGGTTATCAGTTGACAGTTGTGAGGTAGGAAATTATGGCTGGGATAAATCAGGTCAAGACAATGGGCATAATCTGTCAAAGTCTTGAGACCCAGGACACACACACAGAACACAGAATCCAGAATGACTCTGCAATTCCTGAACACTGTGTGTGAAATGAATCAGAAAAATACCATCTTCAATTCTTCATTTACATGTGGTGTGAAACCAAGCAAGCCTTCGATAGGACAGCTTAAATCTGACTCCAGACCAAGTAGGTTTTTGATAGGACAAATGTCCCAATACCTTATTTGCATGAGGGAGAATTTAGGAATAAAGTGCAGAATCTAGGAATTCCAGACACAAAAGAGCCCAGTCATTATCCCAGTGATGGCTGTGAGACTTTTTACCAGCACATTCCATTCTGCAAAGTTCACTTCTTTTCTACCTTGCATAAATGTAAATTCTCTCTATCTTTTCTGTGTCTCCTGTCTAATTCTTTGTTCAGGACACCAAGAATGTGGAAGGAATTTCTTCAGGACCCAAAAGCTGGTAACAGTTGCAGTATTGTTGTTATGAATCTCTTAGTGAGCTTACTCTATAAATTAAATTTTATCAGAGGGAAAAATACAGTAAATATTGGGTTAGGTACTGCCTGTGGTTTGGGGCATCCCCTTGGGGTCTTCGATCATATCATCTGAAGGTAAGTAGGGACTACTGTACTGTCTTCCATGGAGATGTGCAACTCAAACATGTCTTGGAGAAATATGCTATCCAGTCATCTAAAATTAAATATGCTCTCTAAAGAGCAGCCCCTTGTGCGATGATAACACCCAGCTCTGGACTCCTCTGTGAGACTGAGCCTTGGGCATCACACGCAAAGAACATGCACTTCAGAAATCTTCTCCTCTAGAACCCCATGAAACAGAATGCTGAACTAAAAAGAAACTTGGAAGTGGCAGGGGAAAGTAAATTTCTTCTTACTTTTCTGTCGGTTTTCAGGGGTACCAGAATAAGCCCAGAAGTGTCTATATGCAGCACAAAACACAATCACCAGCTCAATGGAAAGAAACATCAAATCAGCCATGCAACATTCCAAACACAATGCACAGTCAGCCACTGAGTGGCACGGTTCATTTCTCAGAAAGCTGCAGGTAGGTCTGATCTTGCCCATAAATCTCAAAGTCTGTGTTTCAAAGTCCTCCACCCCTATCTAGTTCTGATGACCAGATTACTGTTCAGGGCTCAGGCTGCTGCCAGCAGGCTTCAAGCAGTATGCTCCTACATGAAACGAAGTGATTTTAAACAATGGCCCGCCTAGTGACAGCTGCTGTTTCACGGAACCAAATAGGATCAGAGGGGGACCTTCTTTCTCTGAGAAAACAGAATATTTTGTAATTCTTGTCATGGATTTGGGGGTGTAAAACAAACAGCTCCTCCTGTTCCACATTCCAGAGTCAAGATGTTATGCAGAGCTTGAAAATAGATAGCTCAGTGTGACACTGTGGGCAGTGCAAATCAGGAAGAGACGCTATACGGGCTGGAATTTCCAGGACAGGGCTAAGGCCACAATATCATGACAAAGGAATAGAGGCTAGAAAAGGGAATCAGGGCTAAAGTGTACTTGTAAAAAATACTGCAGCACAATAAGAAAATCCAGCCAAGCAGCAGGGCAAAGGGCCAGAGCGTTTTCCAAGTGAAAATTAAGACATGAGGTGCAGAAACAATAACTTTGGATTCAGATGTACAAACATCAACATCCAGAGGAAACTCTTCTGATGCCCTGCATGTTATGTGCTCTTTGTCTTGTGTCAGATTGTCACCAACCGTGTCACATAAACTGTCATGAAGGAAAAAGCAAGAAACTGTAGGCCTTAAGGTATTGCTACATACCAAGGTGTTTTCGTACAGGTATTACGCAGACACACACACACGGTGTACATACACACACATGTGTACATGGCAAACGTACACACATGTGTACACATCCATCCATATATACATCTGTACATATTATCTGACAAGTATATAAAGTGTATTTGTCAATCTTCACAGCAACCCAATACTTCTATTTTTAAAAGAGTAAATGGAGGCACAGAAACACCTAGTGACTTTTTCTGAAATTATCCAACCAGCATTGAAGTTTAGGCAACATGATCTTTGCTCTGATGCCACCCTTGATGAGAAAGAGAATGCCTCTCCAACAGAATGATGAGATAATCCATCCAGCGTAGGAGTCAGGGAGTTTGCTTGCTCTGAGGAGAGCCACGGAAGAATCTGGCTGAAAGGATATAAGAGGGAAATTCTGAATATAATTGCAAACTCTCTCCATAAGGATGAAGATGATAAAGACAACGAGGCTTCCTGCAAGCTCTCTGAGTTCAGGTTTTAGAGGGATTTCTCTGCACCCACCTACCTTCCAAACACCCACACAGAATGGCATGTCCGGGAGTCATCCGACTCAAGATTTCAGTTCAGAGCAGGAGCCCTTGCCTTGTACTATAGTTCTCAGACATTTACAAAACTGTGAATTGATTCTTTTCTTTAATTGTCCTCCAATTGAAAGAGCCTGGTGGGAGGGACTGATAAGAAATGATCAAAATTTCAGCATTCCTGGGTCTTCTGCAATTATAGTATCTAATGGCATTAGAATTATGCCTTGTGTCACGGAGCAAAATACTAAGAATGAATTCAAAAGATGGGTATAATCTCTAGGGGTATTATGAGAAATCTTGAAACCCAGAATTTAGCAAGGCTTTTAGAATATAACAGAGGACAGGCAAATGAAAACAATATGCAGATTTTCAAAAGGCATATTTATTACTCAAAGAGAAGTAAGAGAAATGCTTTTGCTTACTTGGATGATATAATGTCAGTAGGACAAAAAGGAAAGTAAGATGATTCTTCCTTTTAATATTCTTACCTTTTCAGCCACAAACATCTCCCTCCTAAAAATAACATATAACAAAACTTGCTGAAAGAGTGTGGGGTTTTAAAATGTGTCCACAAATTATTTGATGCCCCTGTCTTCAAGAGGTGAATCTTGAGTCTTCTTCCCCTAATTACAGGCAATATACATTGCCTGTTTGAACAGAATGTGTCAGAAATAACCAAGAGTGATTTTAACACTAAGTTTGAGCTTCTTTTGGGAGAGACCTCGGAGTGGACTGCATTGTACATTTTTGTTTAACTTTTTGAGAAATAACGAAAGTATTTTCCAAAGTAACTGCACATTTCACCATAATATTTCACGTTTTTACCAGCAGCGCATGAGGGCTTCAATTTCCCACCATCCTCATCATCATGTGTTCTTGGCCATCTCTTGAAGGATGGCCATGCTAATGGCTGTGAAATGCCATCTCAATGTCATTTGCAGGTTTACATTTTAAGCAAAGATAAAAGTGCTATGATCACATGAATTCATAGAATTCAATTAAGCAGAGTTCTGGTTCTCCCTCTTTATAACCACTAGGTTGTCATTGTTTATTTCAAATCTACACTTTAAAAAAATCACAGTTTGGAACCTAGTACTAAATTACTAAAGTACTACTTTGCTCAAAGCAAAGTAGAAGAATTCAAAACCTTCACGTACTCTTGAAGTAAACCCAGGTAGCTGAATCTAGATTTCAGTGGCTGACTATAACAGGGGCTTGTTTGAATTAACTTCCTTGTAGAGTACAATGTTTATTAATGTCCAGGTGTGGTGGTGTTTGCCTATAATTCTCTAGGATGCTGAGGCAGGAGGCTAGCAAGTTTGAGCCCAGCCTGGGCAACTTAGAAAGACCTTGTCTCAGAATAAAAAACAAAAGGATTGGGTATATAGCTTGATATGATGGCCTTGGATTTAATCCCCACTACCACAAAAAAAAATGTATTAAAGGATAGATGATCAAATATGCAAATTTGAATCTTACATGTATTTCATCAGAACTCAGCATTCATTCATTAGAATTTAATAAGATATTTCCTGAGGAAAGAATAATTTATCACTAAAATTGTTCAGAATTGTCAGCTCCTGGTGCTAATATAAAGCAGCTCAAATTTTAGTGTTTTCTTTTTTTTTTTCATTTTCTCAGGTGATTTAACAACAGAACTCTCTTGCTTATGCACCAGGCAAACGACTCTGCCCTCCCAGTACAGTGCCCTGCTGAGGACCCTAAAGGAAGCAGTGGGAGAAGCTGTGGCTTCTTATTGGCTGGTAGATTTTTTTAAACAGAGGATGAATTGTAACTATTTAATTTACTGCTTTTATAAACTGTGGAGGGACTCTGACCATGTTACAGGTTGTGAACCATTAGTTCCAACCCAGCGAGGGGGCCAGATGGAGAGTATATTTCTGCCCTTGATCCCAAGCCTGGAGCTCTTCGAAATGGACCCACTTGCTACTTCTTTCTCATTTTCATTCCATTCAGGGGTTAAGCCTCTTGGTTGGTACTACCACATCCTGGGTGTTTCCTACTCTGTGAGTGTGGAGGCTTACATGTCACGCATCCGCAGACACACCCAGATCTGTGCTTTGCTAATCGGGCAGGCATTTCTTACTCCAGTCAAGCCGACATATCACAGTTAATGATCACAGGCCCCGGTACCCCTTTCCCTTGCCCCACTGAATTCTGTTCTGTGCTCACAGAGCAACCGTCCAGGTATGTTTCACTCCTAGGAAGAGAGCACGAAGATAATGTGCCATTGTGAAGAATGGCCATTTCCAATATGGTGGACCTTTGCATGACTGGACATCCTAAAGACAAGAGTCTGTGAGGGAAAGCAGAGTACTCACGGGTGGATGGCTGAGGGTGCACATGGACTTACATTGGAGGGACCTGCAGATGCTGAGTCCCCTTTGGCACAATGACCTGGAACACCAGCTATTTTCAAAGAACTTATGTTCCGCGCATCATTATGCAAATTAAAATTGTGGTAGCTGTTCTGCTTATTGGTACATTAACATCCCTGAAATTTAGATTAAGGAGGGTCGCACAAAGCAGCAAAATTCACCAGGGAGTCTTTTATCGTTATTGTTCAATGTGGCCATCTCCTGGAAATTACTTTCCCATAATCACCGGTCTCCGCAGAAACAGAGCAGTGCTTAGCAGCATGTTAAGCACAGTTTCTCAGAAGCCTGAAACTTTACAAAGTCTTTTATTATTAAGGACAAATCGAAAAAAGGTTTGTTCTCAAACATTCTGTTTCGAGCCATCACCACTCTTCCACATCAGTGTAAGTGGCAAACACAGATCCCATCTGACTTACTGGAGATCATGTCCCCATGAAACCATCCTAAATTCAAAATATTATAACTCAGAAATGCACTAAATACATTCTAACCTACGTCCTTGCTCTGGGTCACAGTACACTGTAGAGTCTCACTTGTTTCCTCTGCAGTGTTTACTTATGGCCCTCTACAGAGACAGTTTTCCAACTCCTACCCTATTCTCTCTAATTTAGTACCAAATGCTCCTTGACTTATAATGGCCCCTGATAAACCCCACTGCAAACCAAAAATATCCTGAGTTGAGAATGCATCGAATTCATACAGCCTACTAAACATCATAGCTTAGAACACCTCAGCACTGAGGAGCGCGGTTGTCTCTCCTTGTCACCACGTGGCTGATGGCAGGGCTGACTGGCAGCTGTGGTCACTGCTGCCACCTAGGATGGGGAGAGAGGATCCACCATACATCACTAGCCTAGGGGAAAAGATCCAAATTCAAAACATTTCACTGAACTTGTATCATTTTTGCACCATCATAAAGTAAATTAAAAACTCTAAATCAAACCATCATAAATCAAGAAGCATAATTCAATAAATATTCTAATCCCCCAAAGGGCTCCTCTCAGGATATTCAGGGTACCACACTAGAGACAGGCCAAGAGGGAGTGTGATAGCACCAAGGAGGAAAATGAAGTGACACTCCCCAGGAAGCGAAAAGAATGAACCCACGACCTGTCCTGCTCATTTAGTTTTGAGAGCAGTGACTCTCTGTTGGGAGGTCTACAGCCAGGATCATGTAACATGTTTTACAGGATTAGGAAACGTAAGAGCGCATTTAACCTAAACACCTATTAGTCAAAGAGGAGACATAGTAGGTCTTGAAAGATCCTGAAACTTTTGTCAAAGCAGCCAAGCAGATGGCAGCTGGGGGTTAAAAGGAATGACCCAAAACAAGGGAAAAAGCAAGAGACAGAGGTTCTCTTAAAGTCAGGGCTGCATCTGAACCATGCTGGAGCAGTTCGCCTTATTCCCCAGCAGTGTTTCTTGAATCCTTAAGTGAGTCACTGGCTTGCAAAGAGCCTGGAAATTTTGATCCTGTGGTTTTACTGGCATCCCCACTTATCATGAAAAGCTTTTTACAGTCATGACTCTGGGCTTCTCTTCCTAATGTAGTAAACCTCCAGGAATTAAGGGAAGTTAGCTACAGAAGTATACCTGTATCGATTCCTATTTTTTGATTAATTGAAATATTTTAAAATACAGTGCAAGTACGTTAAGCTCCCAAAGCTGGTGAAATGTTCACACAGCCTTTTCTTTCTTTCTGTGGCATGAACTCAAACTGACAAATGGAGCGATAAAGAAATATGGAGCTCCTGTGTTTATTTAATAGACTGGAAAAATGAAAAAGATCTCTCCCCAGTAAGCTTAGTGGAAAATAATTGCCGATAGGAGAATAGTACCTATAGGAACAATAAGATAGGAAAGTCAGATCTTATGAAAAAGTAAATTGAAAACTTTCCTTCAGCAGCTCAGGATTATTTTATTTGTTATATTCCAGGAAAAGAACATAAATGGAGATCATATCATATCATATGTACTGGTGTTTTAAATAACTCAGTCTCCCCCCTTCTCCCTTCCCTCTTTTCTCTTTCCTTCCCTCCTCTCTCTCTCTCTCTCTCTCTCTCTCTCTCTCTCTCTCTCTCTCTATTGGTCTGCAGTAGGAACCTTTTGTTAACAACATAGTGCTGCCATAAACAAATGCACTTTCACAAAAAAGTATAATATATGACATATGTGATACATGTGTGTGTACATATATTTTTCTCGTGTTTATAGTATTTACAGAAATGCAGTATTTTACCTCTCTGCAGCTAGATTTTCTCACTCAACCATACACTTACGGAAATCCTAATCAAATGAAAAGATAATGCTTTAATTCATTCTTTTTAATGGCTGTATAATATGATAAAGATTGATTCAGCCATCTTCCTATTTATGGGGCTTCATCTTGTTTCAGAATTTTAACTGCACGAATCATGCTATTATAAACATTGTATATATATTCTTACGATATTATATAATTATGTATTTCTCTTTTTTTTAGACAAGCTTTCCACACATAAGGTAGGCTGGTCAGAGCCTATGTGAATTTTTATTTTTAGACAATATTGTCATGCTACAGCTCAAAAATGGTTCTAATAATTCACATTTTGTCTGTAAAGTATGACAGTGCATTTTCCTCTATGTCTTTATCTTCAAAGAAAATGATAATGTCATCATTCTATTAATTTTTGTTAATTACATGGTTATATAGTCATACTACATTGTTACTTTAATTTGCATTTCTTGATTACTGATAATTTTTAGTATCTATATTTTGGCCATTTTATCCATTTTGAGTAACTTATTCATTTGTTTTTACTTTCTCTTGTTACCCATTAGTGAGAACAATAGATATAAACTTTTATCTATCATCTATGAAGCAAACATATTTTTAGCACCATAATTTCTCATTGACCTTGTTGAAATATTTGACAGATTTTGATTTTTCATCTTGTTAAGAAGTCTCCACAAACCCTAAGATTTATAAAAAGAAACTTTAATTCTCTTCTGTAATTTCATCCACTTATTTATCTACCAATTTCTTTTATTTTTACCCCGAAGTCTTCTGTTGTCTGTAATTTGTTCATACATACTCCAGGAGAGTAGGGTCTGTTTCTACTTTCTTCTATTTCGAGAGTTTAGCCAACACCTTCTTTTTCATGCTGAACTGACTGGTACCTTCTTAATACTTCAAAATAGTATGTATTTTGGAATGTACATCTAAATTTGCCATTTAATTCCTCTCATATGTTTATCTCAAAAACCAATGACTATTTGACTTTATGATATGTATTAATATCTCTACTTACCGTTTTTCTTTTTATACATTTTATTCTTGGGAATTTTATTTTTATATAAACTTTCATATCATTATATTATTTTAATGTTATTTTAATTGGAATTGCAATACATATTATAATTAATATGTCAATATTACATATATATTGATGTAGTGAACTTAGGGAAATCTAATACTTTAATTAATTTCATTATACATATCTGAGAAACTTTTATACACCTAGGGACTTAGTATGGTTTTCCACATTTAAGGCTTGTTTTCAAGATCCACAGTTTTTTTCCATCTATCATTCATTTCTGTTTTATTTCAACCATGAGTTAATTTTCCCACTTCAATGTTTAAGTGATTTTTTCCATTGTTCTATGTATTAGTATGTCTATCCACCTAACCAAATTCTCTTCTCACTTCAAGTATTTTTCCCATTAAGTGCTATGGTTTAAATGTCCCCTTCAAAACTCAGTGAATGTCAACTGCCATTGTAGTAGTAGCAAGAGGCAGGCCCTCTAAGAGGCACTTAGGTCATAAGGGCTCACAAAGGCATTAAGATCCTCAGGAGGGTTGGAGGTTGGTTATGGAGGGAGCAGGTCCCTTATCAAAGGATGAGTTGTACCCCATCCTTTGTCTCTCCTGTGCTCACTTGCCCTTCTGTGTTGTGAGGCAGCACAAAGACCCTCACCAGATACTGTGGCCACGTGCTTGGACATCACAGCCTGTAGAACTGTGGGTTAAATAGACTTTTGTTCTTTATAAATTACCCAGTCTGTAGTATTCTGTTACAGCACGAGAATATGAACTAAGACCTTTAGTCTATTGTGTTTTCCAGGAAGATAATGACATTATCAAACAAAAAAGAAGCTTTATCTTTTCTTGTCCAATATTTGTACAAATTAGTTTGCTGCCTTTTCTTATTCCATTTGCTAGAACTTCTAAGATATTTGTAATGTTGAGAGCAAGCAATTTTATCTTGTTCCTGATCACAATTGAAGCAATTTTAATGTTTCGCTATTTAGAATAATCTTGGCCTATTTTGTAGTCTTTATCATATCTAAAAATGTTTCTCATGTACATTTTTTCTTAGAAGTTTTTATTGATATGCCTGCTGAGTTTTTAGTCAAATGACTTTTCAGCATCTTTTGACATTTTCATTTATTTTTCTTCTTTAATACATTGATTTTTTGAAGTATATTGGTGGTTTTCTGATGTCTATAAAACCTTATATTCTTGCAATAAACTCTCCTTGGATATATTGTATTTGTTAATACATCGTGGAACTGTTCTAGCTAAAATCACATTTAGAGTTTTTTGCATCTAACAAGTGATGTTGACACTTTTATGGTATTTTTATCGGGTTTTAGTAATAAGATTGGGTTCATAAATGCAGTGAGAACTTATCTATCTTCTATCATTTTAAGTACTTTAAGTCTATCAGAATTGCTCATTCTTTAAATGTAAGTAGTGCTCAGCTACGAAACTGTCAAGCCTATAACTTTTTCAATATTACATTTTTAATCATCTTTCTAACCTCTTTCATGGTGTTCAGTCTATTTGAGCTTTTTGCTTTCTCTTCATTGAATTTTAATAATTTATATTTTCTTAGAAAATTATCAATGTTTTCTAGGTTTCCGAAGTATTTTTTTGAAGTTAGAGTTTTCTGTGTACCTAATCACGGGCATTCATTCTGGGCTCAGGATAAATAGGTCAAATTTCTGCCTGTCTTCCCTCACCTATCACCAAAATTTTCTATGCTAGTGTTCAGCACATATCTGGGCCCACTGACTGGCTAACTCATAGTTATGCTTAGATTTTATGCTTTGTGTCATTTTCACTAGAAAGTCCTCCTTGGCACCATAGACTGGGTCAGGGTTGGGGTTAGGGGAGAGTGTGACAATGCACAAAACTTTTTCTTCTTTACATTTTTCTCCTGTGTGATGGTGTGTTATTTGTATAATTAATAGAGGAATGTCTTTCTCTCCTACTAGCTAGTAAAATGGAATCCTGGATGGAATACTGCCTGCTTTATCGTGTACTTAAACATAATAGACTATCTGACACATAGAAGTTATGCAAAAAATATTTTTTACACCAGTGAATGAATAAATGAACAAATGATCAGTTAATCAGAAGACTTTATATAAACTCAAAACTTGTTACTGGAATGTTCCCATTGTGTGGTTGGAAAGCCAAACTGCCACATCAAAAATTGTTGAAATATTCATGCAAGAAAAGAAGAGCTGAGAGACGGAGGAGAACAAAATTTCCTGTGTGAAGTTTGAATGAGAGGTCCAGCTGCACCCCCTCCCTTGGCTTTTCTGAGACCTACTGGAGCTTTAGAATTCCACTTTTTGTCGAACCTCAAAACAAAAGCAGACTTTCTGAGCTCTTGCCTAAAGCCCATTTTCTGTTTCAGAACCCATAGATGCTACACTACATTTAGTTGCTGTGTCTCTCAGGCTTTTCTTGGCTCTGATAGTTTCTCAGACTTTTCTTGTTTTTGATGACCTCATATTTTTGGTACTTGATTTTATTTCTTCTAATTTTATGTTTATTTTGTGTTAACTTTGGTTTACTTAGTTGTTTCCCCTTTTTCCCGTTGCTAGTATTTGCTGAATTTCATAAATCTCTTTCCATTATCTTTATCCTGTTGTTAACATTGTTTTTCTACTGTAATTTTCTATTCTATAAATGTTGCCTCCCTCCCTAAAGGCTTGTAAGAAAACACATGTTTCTGCACTAAAAGAAAAAAGAAGTAATTTGTTATCTTCAACAAGATAGTCTATCCCAATAAGACCAGTCTTTTAGAAGTCTTTTAGTTTTTAAACTTCTCTATTCTTCATAACTGCGCCTAATTTATACAGACCAAGATAAAATCTTGAAATACTTTTCATTTCCATTTTCTCCTTTTTCACCCCTAACTTCCAGCTTTTCCTGAGATAGTTTAGTATTCTTAGTCCCAGAGGATGTTAGAATTGCCCTTTGTGTTTTCAGACTTCTCACTTAGGGGAACTATTACATATTCTTGATCTATTGCTTTTTGTTAGATTAACTATGTATGCATTACTGGCTATTGTTTCTTGTCCTCTGCAGTTATCAATTTGCCCTCTGGTGAGAACCTTGTGGCAGATGGATCCACAATGATGGGGACACCATTGCAAGAGTGATTGCTTGGTAAGATAGTCAGCCAGAGAGCAGGAAGAAGCCAATCGTACTCATTTATAACAATCTTCTTGTGCTCTCTTTGGCAGCACATACACTAAAAAATCACTCTTCTCTCCAGAGAGCTCAATCATTTTGTGAAACTATCATCAATCTCTTCCAAAGGAGCTGTCCTCATGTCCCAGTCACTCCCCGCCAGATCACACCCTTTAAAGGATTCACTGCCTTGATAGGTCTAATTCTACCACCTGAGTTGCACCACACTGAGGACCAAGACTTTAACCCATGAATCCTTGGGGCACAGACACATCCAAATTACAGCATGCTGGTACTGAGTGGAAGTGTGTGGCTCTGATATTGTTTGGCTACAGACTTTCTCTCTGGTTGGCTGTAGTATCCCAGATCCATGGATGATACACTGTCATATCACAGCACACTCACTCTTTCCTCTGCCCTGAAAGGTGAATGACAACTCAGGAAGGTCTAGAGATCTCAGCTCACAGTCCTTTTCGCTCAATCATCAGATGCCACTTCAGCATCTTCTGCTTAAGGTGTTGCACATAAGACATTACGTGACAATCAGTCTGATTCTTCAAGTAATCGGAAGTAATCGGTGTTTTCTCTCTAGAAGTTTACGTTTCCTTTTCGTTCTCGAGGTTTAAAATTTGCTCAGACCAGCTTCAATAGAAACCTTTATGTTCTCAAATGTTCTGCTTAGAACTTGATGAACACCTTCTATTGCACACTGAGTGGTCCTCCATGTTGAAGATATTTAATTCTTTTATTAATTTAACAATTGCCTGGTCTGCATCTGTTCCTTTCTCCTCTCTGGATCTTCTTTTATTCTCTTGTTAGTTTGTTGAAAATACAGCATCTATAGATCTGTTATTTTCTTTCATATGGTCTTTGTATTTTTGCTCTGTGTTTTGAGAGATTAACTCAAAATGGGAAGTCGAACTTCTCGGCCATTAACACAAGTCTCAAAACCTATTACTGCTCTCCTTTGGTTCATTCACATTTTAATTAAAAAATCAGAAATTCTTCTTCTACAGATGTTCATAGACTGTTCTCACGTGGTTGTCCATTTGCTTCAAGTTGCAGTCAATCCATTGAAGAACTCGCTGGAGCATTTGGCATGCTTTTCCTCTCTCGGCTCTGGATTCTCTCCAAACACTAGGGCTTGTGTCCACCTGTTGGACCCTTCAGATGATGCCAAGGAGCAGAGGCCCTCAGATGTGGTCCTCAGTGCCCTGATGTGCCTGAGACTCTTTGAGTGGATCCTTAAGGTTACAACAACTTTTATAGTACTATTAAGATGGTATTTGCCTTTTTCATCATATTGACACATTTTAATGACACAAAAGCAATGATGGGTAAACCTCTAGTTCTTTAGCATGAATCAAAGGAGCATTAGCAAATGTATCAGTTGTCACCATACCTTCTACTGCCACATAGGGAGAAAGTGAAGAATTAAAGACTTGAGTGGTTTGTAAAGGTCATTGCAATAAAAGGCAAAGCCAGGCTCACCTCCAGTGTGTGAACACTGGTCTGCTCTGTGATCGCCCTCTCCTTAATAAGCCAGCTCTAATTTTGGAGAAAGAAAAGAGGATGGAAATAAAAACATACATAAAATGTACCAACACCTTTTACAAGAGTAGTGGCAGGAAAAAGAGAAAAAACTCTTCTCCATTTTTTCGTCTTTAATGTCATCCAAAACTTACTGTGTTGCTTTGGCAACTAGGGAAAAAAAAGCACAGACTGATCTGAAACCAAGGCTTGCGCTGGCCAGATGCCAGGAGGGGCACTTGATCCCTCTGAGTCATGGTGTATTTCAAACCCGAACCTGAGGTGACATTTTCCTCTGCTGAATGTCTGTATTTTTCATCAGGATAAAAAGGAAGCATGGACTCTTAGTGGAGAACCATATTCTGCATTTTTCCTTCTAGTAACAAACTCTCCTTCTACTGGAAGCAGGGCCAAATTCAGAACTTGAAGGACCTAATACAAAGTGGAAATGGAGGCCCTTTGTTTAAAAAGCAAGGAAAAGTGCTATTAAAGGTACAACGATACAAGACTTTTCCTTTAAAAATATTTTGTTGCTCACCAAAAAAGTAATGGCATGCTAGTGATACACAAGCAAAAACATAAATGTACAGATTTGCACAATAATATTTTGCTGTTATAATTTCTTATCTAACTGTAATAAATAATGAGATTTTATTAATGTGATTTCTTGACTGATAAGATTTTTCAGTTCATTTTTGTAGAACTGTATTAGTTCATCAAAACCTATACATTTAATTTTATTTTAATAGATACAATTTAAAATAATAGCAAGTGCTACTACAAATGAAAAATGATCATTTTTTTATAATTTTTCATTCTATGAAAAGTCTTCCTACATATGTAGCTGTCTCTAGACATATTTAGAATACATTACTGCAGTTATTTTGGGATATATTATTGGGGTGTAGTTCTGATAAATTATATAAAAATATAAATTTATTACACATAGAACTTAGACTCTCACGGAATAATTCTTCTAAAAGATTTAGCTTTGTACAAATTGGTGTCATACCAGTTAACTTTCAGTGTATAAATATACACACTGTGATTTTATATAATGTTGTTTTAATTTTGCCTCTGACATATCCTGTAACGTTTGGAGCTTTGATTGTGACTTCTGTGGCCACCGCTGAAGTCACTGCCACCAATCTGGACCCAGGTTGTAGCCCAGCTGCCACCCCAGGAGCCCCTGGCCTGCCCCAGGGCAAGCACATGAGATGGGGTCAGTGGCCCTGGGTGTGTTCTGCCCGCTGCGCCCGGGGCTGCTGTTGGGCATGCTGCCCGGCACAAGGTGCATGCTCCATGACCTATCAGATGTCACCAGAAAGCATGAGCTCAAGGAGCAAAGTATATTAAGAGTTTCAAGATGGTCATGGAGAAGCATTAAGCCAAGCACAGGGCCCCAGGCATACAGTCCCTTAGCTCCAGTCACCATGAAGCCAGCCTGCCTGGGAGTCCAGAGAGATATTAGCAGTAATTGCCAGTTTTCTACCCACTATTGGTTGGGACTGGAGTATTTAATGCACTTTTTATTGCCAGTCTAGTAAGTAATTTGTCTTATAAATCTGCCACCTACAATCTGTCCCAGAAATGGTGGGGGCTTCGTGCAGCTGTCTCAGTCGTCAAGTGTCTCTCCTCTCCTTGTAAATCAGATGGCTCTCTTCTCCGGAAAACCCAACTTTGAACAATCACTAATGACCGAAATTGGTTGCTGAGTCTTTGCAAGCCTTAATCTTCTCCACGAGTTATGGGCACAGGCACAGAGAAGCAATGGAGTCACCCGGAACTAAGAACATTACGGCCTCGGCAGTGGAATTCATGGCGCAACTTCTGGAGCACTATTACCTGTTCAAATCTCAATTCTACCACCATGTCCCTGCTGTCAGCTTTTGGCATGTTATTAACCTTTGGAACTACCAGTTTCCCCCTCTTTAAAATGTAGATAATGGCATAGTTTTTAAAATAGGGCTTGAAAAACATTTATTGAGTAACATAATTTTTATGCAAAACATAGAAGATTTTCACTGGGGCTTTCTGAATGGGTACATCAGGGAAACAGAAATAGGAATCTAACTCAGTAAGGCCACTGAGGAAGTTCAATTAGGGGAAGGCTGGTGCAACATCAGATGAAGGTGTGTGCATGTGTGTGTGTGTGTGTGTGTGTGTGTGTGTGTGTGTGTGTGTACATAAGTGGAAAAGCATCTGGTTGTACATACAATCTACCCTGCACTTACTTGAAAGAGGGCTCTGAGATGCTATGTGTGCATCCAACACATACATGTGGCTTCCATTGATCACTGGCCCTGCTCCCCCTCTTTTAGTTGGAAGCCATCAGCAGAGGTCCAGAGACAATACAGTTAGGGAATATAGAGCCCAGCACCATCTCCTACCCACACCAGAGATCAGACATTTTTCAAAGTATCTTTTGAAGTTGGATGAGACTTTTCAAGGCTACCTTACTTCTGTCTGGTCATGACTGTGAATCATAAGCCACGATCCTGTAAAAAGGAATTCAGAATACTGAAAAAGGAATTCATATTTAATTTTTGTCGGCTTGCTAGTAGTTAGATTAGTTAGGGTTCATTAATCAACCCTAAAAGCCAATAGATGGGTGTATTTAAAATTAATTTCTCCATAGATGGACTTTATAAAATGTAAACATGGCCTATTACCAGGAAATTAAATCATCAAAAATGATGAAATCATTTTAGTTTGCTAAATTTTCCCAAGAGATTTGTGTTTCAGAATACCTGCAGGTGCTTCTGCCCCTAAGCAAGTAACTTCTGTAAATGGTCACCAAGCCTGTGTCCTTCCCATTCTCCACGGCCACTGCCCGAACCTGTCCTGCCTTGCCAGCCAGGATTAGAGCCGGGGTGACCTAGCCAATGTTGCTCCATCTTGTGCTTAGTTCATTTTTCACTGTTTTCATTGCCAGACAAGTTAAGATCTGATGAGAACCTTAACAAGAAAAAGAGGAGCCCCTCTGAGGTTTCACAACAGAGAGACGCGATATATAGACAAATTGCTTATTGAGGTGATGGAAATACTGAGAAGCCAACAGTGGCGGTGAAGAAATCTGGAAAACAGCAACGTCAGGAAGCAGTTACCACCCTGGTACAATAGTACAGATCTTGAATATCCCCTCAAAACCCATGTGTTAAAGTCTTCATTCCTTTAGAGGAACTGAAGTCTCTAAAAGTAAGAGCCAAAATAAACAAACTGGTTATCTCCAGTGTTGGTTGTTACATGGAAAGTTGAGTAACACACGTGGGTTACAGGATAGAGGAAGAGGAGGTATCACTGCGCCCCAGGGCCTGGTGAGCCTGCAAAAGGCTGGCAGGCCTCTCCAAAGAGGGTAGAGCCATAAAAGAGATGTAAAATAACATCCTGGACCAATTAGACTGGATTCCCTGCAAGTGGGACCAGGCATCGGTGGCTTGTGCAACTCCTCAGGCAATTGCTAAGTGCAGCCAAAATTGAAAACCACTGTTGTGAGTGCCTAGATAGACTCTGTATTCCTTCCATTGAATCTGTCTCGGGCTGAACTGACTTGCTACCACCCAAGGTCTGGACACAGAGACCAAATGCCCCAGTAATCCAGGAAGCCAATCCAGCAAAGTCTCTATTATGGGTTAGATCTAAAATACATTGAAAATATCTCTCCAAAGTCTCCTGTATTCAGACGTGGGACTTTCAGAATGTGATTGGATTACAAGAGTGCTATACTCATCAGGGATTAAGCCATATCTGCATGTGTTGTTAGGAGATGAAGCCCAGTTGGAGAAGGTGGGTAACTGGGGGAGTGCCTTTGGGAGTATATTTCTCTCTAGCTCTTCCTTTGTGCTCTACTTCCTAGCTGCCATGGACTAAACAACTATCCCCACCATGCCATTTCTGCCTTAGAGCCAGCAAACCACGAACTGAACCCTCTGAAAACATGGGCCAAAAATAAACCTTTCCTCCTTAAATTGTGGATGTCAGGTATTTTGTCCCAGCAATGGAAAAGTTGAGTAATACTGTACCTTTGAAGGAATACCCCAAAATTAGACTTGATCTGTAGGATTTTTCCCCATAGGTAATTTTTTAGAAACTGGTCTATAAAAAGAGCAGTTCCTAAACTCTATTAAAAAAACATATTTTGCTTAATGTCTGTTGAAAAAAGTCATCAAATATCACATTGTATGCCAATTACAGTAAACCACTATCTAGCACATTTGATGAGCAGGGCATTTCAAACATACATAAATTACTAGAGTAGAATATCCTGCCTAATAACTCTATTTACTTGTACATATTAAATTTGCACTAATTATTTGTTGAATGACCTAATCTTCAAAGTAAGATTAATGTTCAATGTGATATTATTGTGATTCTTACTGTATTTTAATTCTTTGAAAATTGATAATCCATGATGATGCATACAATGAATCTGTTAATGAGAAACATGTTAATATGATCTTTAAATGACTGAAAAGGCATCTGAAGGTTTTGTACAGCCCTGGGTTAATCACCACAAACACTAATTATCACCATAAACATTGTTAAAAAGAAGTGTGATGGGCAAAATGCCAGAAAAAGAATTCAGTTGAGCCCCAGAAACCACCTGTAGTAAGGATCCATGTCCTTTTCATTAAGTATCCATTCAAATAATGCATATTTATTAACCAATTAATAAGCCTCCCAGGGACTAACAAGACAAATAAGATAATGTCTAAGCCTTAGATTATCACTCAAGTCAAGTTCCGATATGATGTAGCAGGGGCTAATACCAATGTTCAGCAAGGTTTGAAGATGAGCAGGTGAGAGGACATGAGAAGGGACATCTGAGAACAAATGCCAGCTGATGGCAGGGAACAAGCATGCTTGTTTTAAAGGATTTGAAGATGGAAATGTCCTAGTCACTTTCCTTTCACTGAGACAAAATAGCTGGCACCTGCAACTCAGGAGGAGAGGTTTGTGCTGCCTTATGGTTTCAGAAATGGCATGGCAGAAGGGCCTCGGCAGAGGATGGCTCTTCGTCCCGCGGCAGGCAGGTAGTACAGACATAGGGAGCAGCTGGGGACAAGAGTACACCCTTCCAGGTCATTCCCCCAGTGACCCACCTCCACCCAGGTCCCACCTCCTACCAGCACAATCAGCTGCGATCATCCATGAATGGATGAGTCCCTGATGAGTATGTGGCCCTCCATGACCTAATCAACTTCCACACACATGAGAACTTGGGCGGACATTTAGATCTAAACCATAACAGGAAGTGGCCTGATCCTAGTGGCCTTAATGTGCCAAATGGACACAAACCAGAAAACCTATTAAGGAATATTTGAAAAATCTAAGCAAAGTGTCCAAACACGGCAAATGCAGAAGGTGTAAAAATGAAGCATGTGTGCTGGAAATATTAGACTGAAAACGATCTGTAGAATTTTATACATGAATGTCTCCAAGGGAGGATGGTGGTGGGGGGCTTAAGAGTTCCTTAGAATGGAAAAATGGCAACTATTCCCCCTCAGATATAACTAGTTAAAAGCTCAATAGACATAAATGAGAGACCTCCACCATTAATGTACTGAACAACTTGTACTACAAGCACAGCAGTCTTATTATGATATTTCATTGTTTAACCTGTATCCAGAAATAAAGCACTCACTTGTCACTCTTATTCCAAAATATTTGGAATCCCTTGGTTAATACACTATTCTTAAAAGCTTTCAAAACTAGCACTACAAGTCATCTTTATATGCAGCAAATATAGACTACTTCCTCTTCACTTTAACAAAATTACAGTGTTGATGATATTGTCCAGGCTTTTAGTTTCATGTCAGAGAAAACTAGATTCAGCCTCTAACCTATGAACAGTGATGACCTGGCTCTACAGTAAAGTCTTGTGCTTTACTGGTAAGAGCCACAAAGTCCACTGAGAGAATGGAGACTGCATTTGAAAACTGAGTAGCAATTGGGTTGGTAAGAGCTCCACAGTTTGCTTCAGAAGGACATAATTTTGTCGACTCCTCTCTCCTTTTGCTTTTTCTTTCTCTTTATGGGTGTCGGAACTAGATTTTGTATAAGGAGAGTCAGATAATAACTTATACCTAGGGGTTGGGGATTTAGTTCAAGTGGTTAGAGCGCTTACCCAGCAAGTGCAAGGCCCTGAATTTGATCCCCGGCACCAAAACAAAATAAACAAACGAATACATAACTTATACCTGGACGGTGCTTTGACATTTACAAACTACTTTCTCACTGTACATGAAGATACAGTAAATTTCACAATAACTCTGGCAAGCGCTGTCATCAGCCACTTACAGACTAATGGATACACCAAGCCCTGAAAAGAAGTGAAAATAGATAAACCCAGGCCTCAGGACCCCACCCCAGGTGAGAAATGACAGGTTCAGAAGAGTAATTCATATTTTCATGTGTTATCAGTAAATACGCATAAACTGTTATGTCATTATATCATGGGTCTCTTATTTTTTATTCTGTTTTTAGCATTTCATATTAAATATATATCACCAGAAGACGTTCAAGCTTATAGAATGTTTATAGCATAAAGATCGGGATCCACTTACTTCCCTAACATGATAAAAAATTTTTTAATGCAGATTTTTTATTCTTTTAAAAAGTTACTTTTCATTTTTAAAACTATACTTATTTAGTCTTCAAACACTGTTTTTTTAGTTTTAAAAAGTTAGTCATCTGGACCTAAAATTCTGTTTCAAAAATGATTATAGGAAACAGGAAGATAGATCTTTTGCAAATGGAAAGGGGACCAAGAGATGGCAGAAGGTGAGTAACAAAGAGTTAAGATGTATTATGTACATGTACCAGCTCCTCACGATGAATGCAATCATTATATACTGCGATCATGTACTAATAAAAATTTTAAAAATGATTATGCACTGGAGATAAGAATGTGTTTGTTGCTAGAACTTCGTGTCATAAAGTTTTGATTATGATAGATTAAACTGACACCTGTTTGCCTCATACAGCAGCTGCTTCATTCTGGCCCTTTTCACCATTCCAACAAAAACGGACTAGAAATCCTTTTCTGTCTCATGGTATCCCCATTTGAACAAATAGTATCTATTCCTCAGTCACCCATAGAGGACGCTGGACCCCTTGCCATTCCAACTGTGCTCCACAGAACAGCAGCGTCCTGAGCACCACCAAAGGCCGGTAGAAATACAAGCTTTCGGGCCCTTGCCAGAGTCACAGACTCAGAGTCAGCCTTCTGCTAAGATCCTTGGGTGATTCATATGTGCACTCCAATTGGAGAACGCTGATTGAGATTGCTAAATCTCAATTCTAGCTTCTCCTTGTAATTGCCTGGGAGCTGGATCCTGCCCCCAGAGAAGCTGATTTAGTAGGCCTGGGAATTTCCTTAAGCCACAGGAGATTCTAATGTGTAGCCAAGGCTGAAATCCCCCTGGTCTTGATTAACTCCCCCTTTATAGACAAAAATTATGCCCAGTTTATTAGGAGATTTACTCCAGGTTACCAAACAAATACACCTGTAAAATTGGAAATTAGAAGATTCCCTCATCTGACCTCGGGCTGTCACTATTTTATGAGCCTGCTCCTCCAAACCCAGAGGGCTCTGTTCTGACAATAGGGAACCGGAGTAATCCTTGCTTCCCAGAACCATCTCCATCTTCTGCCATCTCCCCTCAATCCTGGGCACATTCTGCCTTTCTGGGCGCACATGAATGCCTCTTATGGTGCTCGTCGTCATTTTGCTTCCCTTCCCTCCTCCACTGGGCCCATTCTCATAACCCTTAAACTCATTCTCAGCCCTTTCAGCCTCTTTCTAAAGACCCTTCTCCCTACCCTGTACTAATTCTAAGCAGCATTACTTCCAGGGCATGGCTTCCCCTTCAACACAGTCCTCCTACTGCAAACCAAACATGCTTGACCTTTAAGCTTCCAATTTTGTCATTCCAGTTTCTGGCTCAACTCCCTGTACGTTCCCTCTTCCTCACTTTCTTGCATCTGCTGAATCCACTCTTGATGACGCTCTTCCACACAGTCCTGTAGTTTTCAGAGAACAGGATGGCAGAATCACCCCAGAGAGCCCGTTGCCAACTGATACATGTTGCCATCACCTCCCAAGGACATTTCAGGAAAGCCTGATCATCTGCATTTTAGCACACACCCCCAGAGCCCCGAGACCCAGGGGCTGGCCCCAGAGCTGCGACTTTCATCTCCTTCTATCTTCCCCAGGGGAAATACTGCAGCCATTTGTGTCCTCACCTCTCCCTCTGCTGGACTCTCACAGCTGCCACCCCAACCCCGCACCACCCCAGCCAGGCTGACAGCATAAGGAATCCTCACTGGGCTTCTTTTGGTGGATCGGCAGGTCCATGACAGGTACAGGTACAATAAGAGCTTTTTAGAATGGTACCATTTTGGAAAAAAGGCTAGTTCACTTTTCATTTTGTTGTCTTTTACTAACAGAATATTGTCACCTGACCCATCAATCCTTCTCTAATTGTTATCTCCATTTTGCTCCTCTAGTTTATACTACCCTGTTCCCTGTGATTGAAATGTTCTATTTGAGGCCTTGGGGGACCTTGCCAAACATTCATGATAACCTGTAATTTAAAAGGAAAAAACAAAACAAATAATACCTGGTGTGGTGGCACACATGTGTAATCCCAGAACTCTAAGAGGCTGACGCAGGAGGACTACAAGTTTGAACCCAGCCTGGCAACAGAGTAACTTAACAAGACACTATTTCAAAATTTAAAATGAAAAGTTTAAAAGTGCTTTAGAAAGTAGCTCAGTGTAAAGTCCCTGGATTTAATCCCAGTATTGCGAAAAAGGAAGGTAGGAATATAAAACCTTTATGTCTTAAATGCAACACCATGGCCTCGAAACACTATAACATTTGCCATCTAATAATTTGGGTATGAATTAGCCAAAGCTTTGATTCACATGCAGTTAAAAATCAAAACAAGTCCGAATGCCTTGGGCAACATTTGTGCTTAAGGCCATAATTAGACAGCTGCTACAGCACTGAAAGAAAATGGAATTTTACAAACTAAACAATTGAGATTTTAGAAAGGAAAAAAGGTTAGCCTATTTTGCCTCACTCAAATGAGGGATATCATACAGTATTCAAACAATGGATACAAAAAAGCAAAGTGTTAGATATAGCCTAATAGGCAAAGAGTTCAAGGGCACAAGAGGGCAAAGGGGGAGGGGAATGGGAATCCAGAGGAATAATGATATCTTAAAAATAAGAGCCTAATAACCCAAATTTAAAATAGTGACACATACACGAGGTTCTACAGTAACTTTATGTAGTTGTGACTTAATGCTGCATCTATGTGGTTGTTTACATGGCTCACTGTCAGAAGCAAAAGGCACAATGTATTGTGGTCTGTAAGCTTGTGTAATGGCCTATAAATTTGTGTAATTTTGGATAAATTTTAATAAAAATCTATTTTAAAAAGGTTAGCCTATTCCAACAGTATATTAAGGGATAACGTTTTAGTTGAAAATAATTTATACAGCCGGGCATGGTGGTGCACACCTGTAATCCCAGCACTTAGGAGGCAGAGGCAGGAGGATCACCACAAGCCAGCCTGGGCTACATAGTGAGCTCAAGGCCAGCCTGAACTACATAGGCAGATCTTGTCTCAAAAAACCAAAAGAATAAATAAATAAAAACAATTTATACAAACAAATATTATTCAATGTTATTAGTTTTACAACAAAATAAACATATTGAAAGGTTACACTAAAACCAGAAATTATACCAAAGATTTTGAATCACATAAAAATTAATGAGCCTTCAACTATTTACCAGCTGTATAACAAATATACAAAGTTGGGTGTTTTTTCTGTCATTAGATTGTTTTGAAAGAGCATATGGTACAACATACTGACACAGAAACATCTTCTGCCAAATTATCTTCAGGACTCTACCAATATAACTGTTGTGGTTTGAGCCTTAAATTGTCCCCCAAAGGTCCAAGTGTTAAGGGCTTGATCCCCAGCCTGTGGTGGGGATGGAATCTTTATGAAATGGGGCCTAATAGGAGGAAGTTACATCACTGGGGGCATCTTAGTTATTTTTCTTGTTGCTGAGACAAAATACCTACCACCTAAAGATATAGGGCAAAAAGTTTATTTTGGCTCACAGTTTCTAGAGGTTTCAATCAATAGACAGCTGACTCCAAAAAGCCCACCTATGAGTGTAAGAGGCTTTGGGAGGACATCTAGATACGAGCCACAACAGGGTGTGCCCTTTAAAGGGGATATTGGGACCCTCGCCTCTATCTTTCTCTTTCTCTTCCTCTTTCTTTACTTCCTGGCTGCTATGATGTGGATGCCTTTGCTCTGCCAGGTGCTCCCCACTGTGATGTTCTGCCTCTCCACTGGCCCAAAAGCAGAGCCAAGTGACCATGGCCTGAAACTGTGAGCCAAAATAAACCTTTCCCTTCTTTTAGGTTGTCTATTTATTAGTCACAGTCAAAGAAACCTGACTAACATGCCAACATTTATAAAATCCAAGAAAATAATTTAGTATTATTAAGAAAATAGGGGATTGACTTTTCCTTTTTAGTTTAGTTTTACCAAGGGATTCTGTGAAAACATGTATTCATTATCACAATTAAAACAACTAAAGGGCTCCAAAGTGAATCATTTTGACTGTAATAATTCCTGGTTTTTACAATAATGATCTCTGAATATCTAATTAACTAGAAATGTGCAGATTAAAAATAAGTGGAATTAGTCTGGGAAAAATGTCTAGGGCAGGTGCATTATTTATTGAATACTTAACTGTGTTCAGCACTGTGTTGAGATAGACATTAATTATTACTCCCATTTCAAAGATGAGGACATTGAGAATCTGCAGGGTTGGGTTATGCAAAAATGTGTAGCTGTGTTGTCATTTTGAACCTCAGTCTTACTTTTTTACCTGTGCCCTTCTCTTTCAGTTAATATGTAGGTTGACTTTTTTTTTCTTTTCTAACATATTGGGTCAAAAAGCAGGGGATGGGCTTAAATATTAGTCACCAAGTGTTTTCTGGTGTGCAGACATCATGTTATAAAATGGAATTTTGCTGTATTTTAAGTGCCTTACCACATTCATTAGTTACATTTTCACCCTTCACTCAAAGTTCTCTGTGGTTTTTCTTGGTCTCTTTCTCCTTAATTTCAAACAATTTGCCACAAATATGTGAAATGAAAACAATGTAGAAAATTCTGCAACCAACAAGAATTCCAACAATATATAATGGCATGAAAATGAAATGATTCAGTGGCTCTGAGAAAAAAGGTACAGACACTAGGAAATTATAAGTATTTGGAGACAGTATGAAGGGCTCCTCTATAAAATGAGCCCCTGGTTTTATTTTCAGATAAAGAACCTAGCCAAAACAGAAATATTAGTAAACAGTTGAGAGACTGTGTGAATAATGAAGAAAAACGTTGGAATTCTCTCAGTGATTAGTCTAAGGATGAAACTTTAGGATAGCTGTGAATTCACTATGTACCTACTAAGAAAAAGAGGTTATTAAACGTTCGTGTGAGTAAGCAGATTGCTCTTCCCTCTGAGTACATAGTATTGAGCTAAGTATGTAGCACCTAACATGTCATCAGTTTCTAATTGACAGCTGGTCCCTATCAATCCAGACTCTGGACATAGGTAATGGCAAGAATCTAATTCTGTGTATCAATTTATTCTGTCATTCACTCATTTATTCAATGAATTGACAACATTTTAATGAATTATGTATAAGACTATGTGTTAAACACTGGGAAAAAAGAGAAGACTGGCCCTTTGCTTTCTGCTCTAGAATGGAGACTCTCACATCAAGGATCCAAATTAACATTTTCCTTCCCAAACAGAAATTTCCAGCAGCATTGCCCAATGTGAACTATAAAATAGATTTTCTTTAGAACACTACAATTACTCTGTTAATTCAGAATAAGACAATTTGAGAGAAAAGAATAAATTTACAGATATCTGAAAAGCAAAGCATTTTAATTCTACCTGAATTAGTATGATGTTCACAAATTAAGTTACCAGAATTTCTCCTTCCACTAGACCTTTTTAAATTATTTGTTTTAATCAATACTTAAACTCAACTGTAAATTTACATGTCAATTATTTCTATAGATTGTTGAGCTTAGATTATTGGGCTTAAAATACTCCT
>PVJO010008939.1:0-72388 GCA_004026905.1 Hystrix cristata | reverse complement strand
ATTGGTTGATTTCTTGATGATAGCCGCTCTTTCTGGAGTGAGATGAAATCTTAGCGTTGTTTTAATTTGCATCTCTCAAGTGACCAGTGATGTTGAACACGTTTTCATATATTTGTTTGCCATTTGTATTTCTTCATCTGAGAGGTGTCTATTCATTTCAGATGCCCATTTTTGGATTGGTCTCTAAATTTGGGGGGTGTGCTGTACAGTTTTGTGAGTCAAATGAGACAATTGTGCTAAAGTACTCTAAAATCCCCTAAGTTGCTGCACATATAGAAAGAATTAAAATGCTGTGAGTTTTAGTTCTGCATCTCTCCTATTCTGTAATGTAAATAATAGAATATTTTGTTTATGATGCTGAAGAGCACACGTTGTACTGCTAAACTGCCTGTGTTTGGATACTGACTGTCGTGCTATTTGACCTTGAACAACTTAATTTATCTCATCAAACCTCAGTATGCTCATCTAAAAATGGGCACAGTGGTAATAGTAATTCATAGGATTGTTTTGAAGATTTGCTGAATTGTCCTGTAAAATACAGTCTCTCACTGCACGCTGTTATAGCAGGTGGCATTGCATTTCCAAAACCTCATCTTGTGTCTGGGACTGTATGTGTATGTGCAAGTGGGGTCTGCCAGCCCCTCTCTCTGAACATGCACAAGTTCTTAGCTTTCCATAAAGACTGCATGTATCTTAAAGAAAGCGGCTGATTAGGATATGGCAAGGATAAAGCTCCACCAGATGCCAGGCTTGCAGCTGAGAAAGGGCTGAGCTGGCCGTTGCCACTACTCTTGGGGGCGGGGCAGGCAGGAGGTCAGGATGGTACTGAGCAGCAGGTGTGCATCTTCACACCAAGGACACTGCACCAGGGCAGTCCGTCCATCCTCCCGGTAGTTCTAGTCCTTGGGAGAGTTGGCAGAGAGAGGGGTGGGGACTTTGGGAGACAGTTCTTTTGTCCTGGCTAATGCTCCCAGGGAAATACAGAGCAGGACAATAATCCACCATGAGAATCAGCAGCTGTCCACATACTCAGGGCCCCAAAGAAAGAAAAAGCCATACGCGACAGAAATTGGGTCAGAAGCCAAATGACCACTTGAAAAAGGAATTGTCCAGCCAAGTATCCGATTTTCCTATCTTCGGCAATCTGATTGTCCTTTCTTCTCCTTTTCCCTTACAGAAAATGAAGGAGTACCTGGAGGGCAGGAACCTCATCACCAAGTTGCAAGCCAAGCACGACCTTTTGCAGAAAACCCTGGGAGAAAGTGAGTGTGGGATCGCTGTGCTGGAGGCTGGCGGTGTGGGGAGGCCCCGCCGAGCTTTCTTGATTAGCACGAGCCTCTGCCCTCAGCCAAGTGGACCCGCTCTAGTTCCATGAACGCTTTTCTTTTCCTAGCCTGTTTAACGTGGAAGCACATCCCCCAAGTGACTGCTTGAGTGATGGAGAAAGGGCGACGCTTAATGAAGCACTAATGTACATCCTCTGTTTGTTTAAGTGGAGCATGCCGCTGCTCCACCCAGGCCCCTCCTTTGCCTTCCTGCTGCCACCAAGGCAGAGGTTGCAAGGTTATTCCCTCTCCACACACCCTGTTAAAATTCCCAGCTCCTTTGTGCAGCAAGAAGGTAGGGATCGTGAGATGAGATACCTAGCTGCTCTGAGCAGGGAGAGGGACCTCAAATGCAGTGTGGTAAACAGACTGCCACCTGCCGTAGCTTCTAGGGCAAGCCTCCATTTTCTTCTACTTAGAAGGGGCCGGATGCTACATAAGTGGCAGCCCTCTCTGCTGTGGCCATCCTGTGGCCATGGTGCTGAATAGACCAGCTCATCTCACATCTCAGATGATGATCTTAACCAGACCCTGGAAAGTAGCAAGGTAGAGAACCGGACTGGCACTCTGGACTTTCTCTCCACGGCCGTCAAACAGAAGGCGAAGGTTGAAAGAGAAGCGTCCCCAGGGTGGTTTGGCACCCTGCCCAGGTCTCCTGCCTGGCTCTCAGCGTCCTATGATTAATGGGATTCCCAGGCTGGGGATGCCTCTGAGTGCCCTGCCGCTTCTCCCTGCCCACCACTCTCTTCACTTGAAGATGGCAGGGGCTACAAGGACTGTGTGAGTGACAAGCAGGCCTGCACGTACATAGAGTTCCAAGCATTTTAAAATAAATTCTTGAGCACTCACCAGACAAACTACAGGACAGAGGAAAGTACGCAGCAGCACTGGCTTATTGGCCCAGGAATTAGAGCCTGTTTCTTCCTGCCAGAGCCTTCTGCATGCCCTCCTTGCCATCCTTTCCTGCCCTGGACAGTTCCAGATGATTAGTTGTTCTTTCTCTAATATCTTTGATCTTATTTTTAAGACTTTTTTTTGAAAGCCTTTTAGGTAACTTCTGGTCTCTTTCCTCACCGTCACCTAAGGAACTCAGATTAAATGGGTCCAGGCATTGAAGAGGGAAGTGTTGCTTATAGGAAATCTTTACTCTTGAGGTCATCAGATTGCACCTCAAGAACTGAAGGAAAGAAAGCCCAGAAGTATTTGAAGCAAGTTATAGCTGTGATTTGGGGGGGGGGGGCAGTGGAGAAAAGGTCGTACAATCTAAGCATAGCCCATCAGTAAATAGGGAGCAGGGCCTTGGATGGGGCGGGGTGGGGGTGTGTGCATGTGCATGTGTGTTTGCCCATATGCGTGTGTGTACCAAATGTGCTGCTCCAGAGGGATGAAGGTTGACCATTCATTAGTGCTGCCAATTGCCTTAATCAAAAGATGACAAGTTCTGGCAATAAAGGAAAAAAATGGCTGTAAATCTCCCTGTGTACTAGGCATCATGTCCCTGCGTTCTGTATGTATTTGTCACCATAATGCAAGAGCCCCTGTTCTCGCCACAGAGGGATAATTGATGTGTATGAATATTCCAGAGTGGAAATGGGACAGATGTTGAAAATAATGGCTCAGAATAATATTTGTGCAGATGAAAACTGAGCTTTTGGTAAGGAGAGGCTGTTAGGGGTGGAGGATCTTGCAGCTCAGGATAAACTGAACTGTAATCAACAATTAGCAAGTTCTAAAAGCAAGAAAAAGCCCTGCCCTCTCCCAGCCCTTGGAAGCTTGAGCGAAGAATGTGGGAGGGCTCCCTCCTTCCCGGCTTGGCTCGGTGCCTGCCACAGTTAGCCCTGGTTCAGTTAACAGGTCTGATAAAGATCAAGCACCATTAACTGTAGACCCAAAGAACCAGCATGTATTATTACATCATGGTCCATGGATACATGTATATGTATTTAAAAAAAAAATAAGAAAACTTGTCATGAATTTGAAGGTATTGAATTTCATTTTTTAAAGCTGGCTGTGACCCACTGAGAGCCACAATATGCTAGCAGTACTGGCATTGAAGCTCGCTTTTGCCTTGCCAGCCTAGTCCCACCCGACAGGATAACCGATTATGAATCCAAAACTAGAATATGTACATCTTCTCACTTCCTCCCCAAACAACTCCTTTTCCTTCTTCCTCTCCCAGCACCAGCTGTGTGTGTGTGAGTCTGTTACTCATTCATACGCATACACATCAGAAGTTGAAGTTCATCTCTGGGAAGACTTATAATAGTTTGTTAGAGTATGATGTGATATTCCCCTACGTCCATACCTGTTTCCCACCAGGAAGCAGAGGTGGCAAGTGTAAGCAGTCATGGCCTGGAACGAGCAAAGAAAGTTCTTGTCCAAACGGAGGCCTTGGTCCCTTCTGTTCTTTTCTGGCTAGTGGCTCCCTGTGGAATTGGGCAGGGCTTGGTAATTCCTAGGAACGGGCCTCCTCTCTTTATCCCTTTTGCTCCAACATAAGCTTTTTGCCTTTATCTTTGCAGGTCAGCGGACAGATTGCAGTCTGGCCAGGTAGGTGTGGGCTGGGACAGCCCTAGGAGGGGACAAAGAGAGGCCCACAGGGTCTAGCGAGTCCAGCCTGGGAAGGAGCCAAGGGGTTAAGCTGTGAAGACACTGAATGACTTTGCAAAGGAGGAGCCTGTGGTGGGAGTTGCTTCCTTCCCTTGTTCTTACTAACCCCATCTGGTCTCAAATGGAAATGGAGTTTGCTAAATACACCTAGGGACTCCCAAACACCCCTATATTGCAAGGAAAGTAAACATTTGACTCAGGAAGGATTCTGGTAACCTAACCTTAGCTTCAACATGTAGGCTTTGGGAATTCCCTGACCCATGAAAGGAAGATCAGGAGATAGCATTTGATCTGAGATGTTTTTATGTGTGGAAAAGCCAGCAGCCCCTAATTAGTGAGTGTTGTGGGATAGTGCAGTACTGCATTGAGCTGGCTCATCAAATAGCCTTGGTAGAGTCCTTTCCTGAGGTACAAGTATGCAGTCTTTCCCTCCCTTACCCTCCCTCTCCCACCTAGCCAAATATTTTCCCTCCCAGTCATGCTGCTGCTATAAGAAAACTCTTGAACTGGCAGAGAGCAAAGCATTCATTCAGCCAACAGTTCCCAGATGCCTAAAAATGTGCTGATTTAACTGGAGAAAGAGCTTTAATAGACTGGACTCCTTAGAGACCCTGTGTTAGCCCATTATATCAACCACTTATATCTGCCAGCACACATAATAATCATGAGGCCGTTTACAATTATGGGCCCATTATTTAGAGATAGCTTCATTTGGCTTTCATCATTTTGTCATTGTGGATTACAACAAAAGTCCCATTAATAGACCGATCTTAAGGACTGGAGGGAAGCAGGATAATGGAATTCTGTGGAATCCTCTGGTGATATAGCCCAAGTTCACATGAGGGCCTGTGTCTGCAAAAGTCCCTAGAAAAACTGGAAAGAGCTGAGTTCCCTTCCCTGATGCTGGGTTGCTTCACTGTACATGGCTTTGGGCCACTCCTTTCCCCTCCCAGAACACCAGTTTCCTTTTCTGGACAGTAAGAACATTGCATTCAATCTGAGAAGCTCTGAGGTGCCGGAGGCTCATCGGGAGTAGTCTGGCAGCAGAGACAGAGCGAGGCCCAGCAGTCAGGCTCTGAGCTCTGCCTTTGCTTAGAGCAGAGTGGCACTGCTCTGTTTCGGGTGCTGAGTCTCCAGGTCAGATTCACTCTGGGATGAAAACACACTGACAGAAGCTCCCCAGGGTTCCTTCCAGTCTGGATGCCCTGCCCTCTAGATGGAGAAAAACCTCCCCTCTTTTTTCTCTGTGGATTTCCAGGAGAAAGCAAATGGGAGCCTTTTTCAGTGTTTATAAGAGTCTTCTCATATACAGAAAAATTTTACTATCTAATTCAAATCTATTTTACTACAATTCAAACCAGTTTCCTCCTATTCAAATTTCAAGTGGTAGTAGGCAGTGAAAGAGGGACCCCTGTGCCTTTATGAAGGAAAAGCTTTACTGGGCTGTAGTTGGGAAGTAACTTATCAAGCCTCTTAGCCGTTTCTTAGATAGAGCTGAAAAATGTGACTTGTTTCATTAACCATTTTACAGCTTGTTTTTCATGATTAAAAGCTTTACCTTTTAGAGTAGTTGTCTCATTCTGTCCCAATTTTCTCTTTTTTCTTTCTGTTGCTGGATCGGTCCTCTTTGATTCGGTGGAATCAACCACAGGCGTAGCTCAACCGTGAGGAAACAGGTAAGAGTCCAGTAAGAGCCAGGCAGTCTGGTATGAGAACTGAATACATCCCATAGCCATTGCAGGACTTCACTGTGAACAGGGCAAACACTTCTCTGACTTCATGCCTGCGTTTTCGATGTACCCATTAGTCATGTATGACTTAACCATTAGTCATGTATGGTTAAGATTTTGGAACGCCGTTGACTTAGCTATAGACGGAATGATCATAGTCTCTATGGCCTGCTCTCCTCTTTAGTCACTTATCCTGTTGCGTACTCCAGGTTTGATTTCACTGGAATAGATTGTGCTAGAACTGCCCAAAGCCCCACGAAAGAGGTCTTGTTCCCTCTCACATCTGCACTAATGTAGCAGGGACACCCAGCAGCTGATCCCCTAGGCTGGACAATCTCACTTTAAGTTTGGAGCTTTCTTCGTTTTTACAGTATGGTCATCCTAGACATGTTCCTGACACGTGCTAATAACGCAGAGCTGAGTCTGCTCTGAGAAAGACAGACAAGCACTGTTCAGCTCTGCAGCTTGGCTCATGAACTTCAAGGCTGTTTTAAGCCAGCTCTCATTACCCATATTAGGAGGAATCTTAGCAAGGAGTGACATGGATAATCCACATCAGTGAGTAATCTAAACAGCACTTGTGCTTGTTTGAAAAAAAATAATTGAAGAATTTTTTGCAGTAGCAAATCTCACTTCTTAATTATACTTTATGGCAAATACTGAAATGATTTTATGTCCCCTAAGCTCATACCAGCTTGGTAGAAAGTAATTAGCAGGGAGGGGATGGAGAGAGCTCAGAAATAGCTTTGTGTCTACTTGGGGAAAAGTGATCCAGGCTTCACAGAGTCTTTTTGAGTAATTCACAGTGGCCCTGGCCACAGGGAGATTATCACACATAGAGGTGCACGGTTTCAGCAGTCTCTTTGCCTGATTGGACTGCCTCAGCCAGATGGGCAGGCCCGCTAGGGAACTCGGCCAGCACAGGCCTTACTTGCCTGAGCTCTGCTGTCATTATGCCCCCACCCTTTGGCTCTCATGCTAAGGAGAACACACCAGATGTATTTATACTTTTTTTTGAGGCAGCGTCTTGCCATGTAGTTCAGGCTGGCCTTGAACTTCTATGTAACCCTGGCTGACCTCAAATTTGTGGCAATTCCTGCCTCAGTCTCCCGAGTACTGGGATTACAGGCATGTGCCACCATGTCTGGCTATTTCTACATTTTTAAATGATAAAAATTTCATTGCAACTCTCCTCCCTCTTGTTCCCTGATTTCTCTCTTCTCCTTTCTCCTATAATTCCTTTTACAACTGAAGAGGAGCAGAATACCTTCCAGTGATCATTTATGGTATTTAAAATTAATAGGTGGATGTTTTAAAGAATGAGCTGGCCCTTTTCCCTTTAATACTGGTAAATAATAGGGTTGAACTTGAAGTTTGTTTCCATTGCTGGTTTAAAACTGGACTTCTTGCCTGAAGACAGAGCGAACATGTGTGAGGGCTCTGCAGCTCCCTCTCTGGCCTCAGGAGCCCGCAGTGTGGCAGGTGGCGCACACTCCAGTAGGAAGAGAACGGCATCTGTCCGCTTTGTGATTTGCGTCCTGCTCACCTGAGCATCTGCAGACACGTGTATTTGCCTGATGCCAGATTTGCTTAGGAGTTCAGAATGCATCATAAACCCCAACTAGTGAAGACCTTGTTTTTATTCTACGCCCCCGTCTCTTTCCAGCAGCTCATATCTGATGGTGGATCAGCAAGAGGTTTGTCTAAGATGGTCAGGAGGGTAAAATAGTAGGTAATTTACAGGTTGGGTAATCTTGATAGGTAAACTGGAAGTCAGTGTTTGTTTGTTTATGGCAAGTCAGCCAAAAAAGAGGAAGAATCTAATTGCTTTTGTTTTTGAGGATGCCTGACAGAGGCCATTTTCTTTTTTTGCAGTACTAGGGGTTGAACCCAGGGCTTCGCGCATGCTGGGCAAGCTGTCTGCTACTGAGCCACATCACAGCCCTGTGTAAATTTTTTTTTTTTTTTTTTGAGACACAGTCCTGCCCTGGTCTCCCAAATAGCTGGGATTCCAAGTGTGTGCCAGTGCATCTAGTTCTCAGTCAGTTTTGACCCTGGTAAAGACTAGTTTCAAACCATCCCAGACTTCTTGGAGCGAAGGCACCTCAGCTGCTGCTCGCAGACCTCTCCTGCGCCCATCACGCCCCGCAGTTTCTCCCTCCATGTCTTCTTTGCCGGCCAGCCTCCGCTCCACTGATTGAGGCAGTTCTTCAGGTCCTGGCCCTCTCTGGACTGCTCTCCATGTTCTTTTCCTGGGCTGTGCTGTTCCACTAGGTGAGCCTTTGTCTCCTGGCCAAAGCTTCCTTTTGTTTTGTAGTGCCGCCTGCCTGAGTCTTTGGCTCTAACACTTAAGGGATACACTGGACATTTGTTCTTGAAAAGTGAGCTAGCAGGTCTCCTCTCCCGTCAGCCTTCACCCTCCCCTGCTTCACTCCATTCTGATTCCCTGGGCTCCTCCCGCAGCTTCTCTGTTGTTTGTAGTCCCTGTGGGCCCAAATTTTATCTTTGATGCCTTTTTTTCTCATTATCCATATCTAGTCTACTGTCAAGGCTTGTATTTTCTCTTCTGGTGAAAGCAGCAATCTAACGAATATAATTAGCAGTCTAGCTGACCAACACTTAAACCCTCTTCCTCATAGGAATTTACCCCAATGGGGAAAGGCTGATCAGTGGGTACTGAATTACAATTAGCCAGAAGTCAGAAGTTCTGAAGTTCTGGCACACTATTACTACACAGTAGGGTGACTGTAGATATCACTTATAATGCACTTTTTTTTTTTTTTTTTTTTTTTGGTGCTGGAGATTGAACTCAGAGCCTTACGCTTGCTAGGCAAGCACTCTAACCACTGAGCTAAATCCCCAGTCCAAATGCATATTTCTGACACTGGAAGAAACAATTTTTAATGTTTTCACTATAAAGAAGTGATAAATGTAAAATGATAACCTGACTTAAACATTACACAATGCACACATGTATGAGAACATCTATTACTATGTAAAATTTTTATGTATTTGTTAAAAATAAATTAAAAATGAATAAAATCTAAAAAAACACCCAATTAATATCAAAATAAAAGAATGTGTGCCAGACAGTGCATATTTGGACATTATCTGGCCATCTTCCTGATTTTTTTTCTCCTGCGAATTCCTGGACCACTGCTTGGCTGTTTTCCAAGTTATGCCTACTGTCCCTTCCCTCTAGTTCCTTCAGTCTGACTGGATGGGAGTTTAGTCTGTTGTGCCTGAAGGGCCTTCTGGCCCTGAGATTATGTGACTAAAAATATTGTGAAGCAAAGTATTACATTGGCGTCAGTTCTAACACCGGGGGAGGGAGAGTGAAGGAAAACACAGAGAAACTGTGCGGTCCACTGTGTGCGTTGTTGAGGGTAAAGCACGGGCCTTTTGGCACCGCCGGAGCACACAGCGCATCTGGGAAAAGGATTCACACACGACTCAGAAACAACATGGAGCCAGGGTATGGCGGGAACATTAGAAGCCTTTGCGCCTCTGTGCCTTGTTTATTCCTTCCAGACTCTGTCGTGGGCTCCATTGGGACGATAGGGACAGGGAAGATACTCTCTGCGGTAGGACAGTCACCTTTATCTGCCACAGGTTATCCCTCTGGGCTACTTCTGACGTGCTCTTGGTAACATGGACAAGTAGGTTAATGTCTTCAATGCCCTGTTTCCTGCCAGTCCTACATAGGTCACATTAACTACACTGATACTCTATTTCCTGCTGGTCTAGGCAGAATTTTGCATTCATGTTGAAGGAAGCAACCTGAGAGCCTTCCAACTTCCCTCCCTCTAGTTCTTTATGTATAAATCTCATACATAACGAAACTTTACAAACCCTCTTATTGCTGTCTTCATCGTGTCTTCTGCTGCCGTTTATGAAAAATCTGACAACAGAAGTCTGTAAACATAAAAAGACATCTCAAAAGATGAAGCTTTTTTTTTAATAGTGGAACCAGAGAGCAGAGCTAGAGGAAGCAGATGGGTTGGGATCACGCAGATGAACATTCGGGTCACCGAGACCTTCCTGACTCCGGCTGCACCTTGGAATAGGTGGTATTCCCTTGAGCAGCATCCTGGTTCCTGGCAAGCTTGAGAGCTAGAGGCCAAAGCAGCCCTTTTCGTGGCCTGACTTGTTCATGAGACCCAGCTGCTTCCCTAACAGTAGCCAAACCCCACGGCTACAATTGAAAACCCAGAGCCAAAGGAGGGGTGCAGGCAAACCTGTGAAGTGGGCAGCAGGTGCGGGGGTCCCCTCCACTGTGAGTCCCATCTCCGTCCTGAACATCTGACGCCCTTTCCAGCTGGATTTGGGTCTGCTCTGCCTGCTCTTTCTTCTGTACAGCTAACTTACTGTACATGTACCTGCATCAAGAAACCTTTCTGGTTTTTCAGTCATGGCTGGTGTAGTGTTTGCCAAACTCCCAGGATGCAGTAGGGATGGTAGAGTATTCACTCCCGGGGGAGATGGCCAGGCTTCGAATCTTGGCTTTGTGGCTTAGCCATGTGAATGTAAGCAGCTGTTCAACCTCATTAAGCCTTTGTTTCGTTTGTCAAATGAGAATAGTAATAGTAGTCCGTAGTTCTTAGAAGACTAACCTGTCTGAGGACACAATGCATGGTCCAAGACCTGTGTCAGTTCCTTGGTAAATGGTAGATATTAATGTGCGTTTGCCAGCAGGACTCACTGTGCTCACCACCAAGCCCCTCCCAGTTTGTAGATGCAAATTAAAGATCATAGAAACTTATTGACATGAGCAGGATTGTGTAGCAAAGGAGAAGAGCAAAGGTTGACATTGGGAGTCCTGTTTTTCTTAGTGTCAAGTAATTGCCACCATTTCCAAGAATTGGTTTTTCTTTTCTTTTATACCTTTTATGGCAAACAACCCTTTTTCTGAGACCCTCATTCTGTGACCATAAACTGATACTAATTGAGCACCTACTATGTAAAAGCATTGTGGCCAGGATTGAGTGCCCAGCCTGGACATTTGGATGTGTGCTTCTGGGGCTTGAAGTGTAATGAGAAATGCAAATAGATACTGAGCCCTATACACTGAAGTTGCAGCCAGAGTTGAGGAGAGCATGTCAGCAGCAGGAGCAGTTTATGCAAAGCCACAGGCAAGGGAGGACTTGTCTGAGCATTAGAAAGGTGGCCAGTGTGGCTGAGGCAGAGATGAGGGGAACAGTCAGACAGAAGAGGCAAAGGGAAGATCTCAGACAGGCAGGGCTCTACAGGGAGCAAGTAGTCTCAGGAAGAGTTACAATAACAAGGTGTATGTTTTAAAGATTGCCCAGCTGCTCTGTGAAGGAAGGGAAATGTGAACCAGAGGATGGGAGGATAGAGAGGGTGGGAACTGAGATAATGGTGGATTGAGTCTCGTCATTGGCAGTAGAGATGGAGAAATGAATGGATTTGAGGGTACTGAGGAGGTAAAAACCCAACAGAACGTATTGCTCGATTGGGTGGCCGGTTTGAGGAGCTGGTTTGGGATAAAAGATGATCTGCTGCACTTAGGACGTGCGGGATTTAAGACATCTGTGTGGCCTTCCAGGGGGTTGGTTATGGTTTGTGCCCCAGGGCTTGGAAGACAGACCAGGTCCTCTCTGCAGACCACCTGCTAAGACAACTTCCCCACGACGTGGCCCATTCTCTGACCCTGGCTATTCCTGTCTGGCGATTCTGACGTCATGTTTCTCTTTGGCTTTTCAGGACTCCAGCCAGGCAATCCCTCTGGTGGTGGAAAGCTGCATCCGGTTTATCAGCAGACATGGTAAGCTGGGTTCCAGCCTGCTCATATTTGTGCAGATTGGGAAGAACTTCCAGGAATTCTTTGTAGAGTAAGAATAGGGATTGCCGTTCCATCCTGATGTTCTTAGAAAAGGAATAAAATCATAGTTGTTCCCAAAATGTTTGCTACATCAGAGTGGCCATACCTGGACACCAAGAGAAAGATACTCTATGCTTTAACCCAGAACGGCGTAGCCACTTACTACGTGCCCTTTACTAGCTTGAGAGTGTGTTTAAATTGAGCTGCTGTGTGAAGAGGTGCAGCTGTGATGTGATGTAATGTTGGTTTTGCCATTACACACCGCCTTTGCATGTTCAGTATCTCCCAGGGCATAACCTGACTATTGTCCCGTTGGCTTTCTGGACCAGATTGGTATGGAAACAGCTCCATGTCTAGCAGTGCACTGAGTCCGAATAATATTCAGGTTTTACTCTGGTTTGTTCTCTCTGGATACAGCATCCCCAAGAACTCAGTTAGTAGCTGGTGCTAAAGTTGTACCCAACATTTGAGAGTCTGTGGGGACTGGCTTCTTCTCAGCCTTAGTGAGATCACACTGACCCTTGTGCTCGGACAAAGCTCAGTCTTACAGACTCCATTCCTTACCAGCTACTGTGTTGCTGCAACTGATCTTAGGGGTGGAGAGAATTGGCAGAGAATCAATTTTCCACAAGGTAAGAGTGATAGAAAGTACAGATATCTGAACTAGTACCGTGAAGATGTCTAGGAACGGGGCATCAGGAATTGTTTCTTGATACTGTCCTACCTGGTAATAGGAAGAGCAACGAATGACCTTCCTAAAAACTAAGGGGCAGTGTAAAGTATTGCTGGTCTAAATTTAGAAGCAGCCTTTCTCCCTCACTTTCCTCTCCTCATAAACTGGGACATCGTGTGGGTTCATTTTTGGAGCAGCAGTTATTTTAGCATTCTTATAACCTATCTCATTCTCCATCAGCTGTATTTTTTTTCCTGGTGCTGGGGATTGAACCCAGGGCCTCATGCATGCTAGACAATCGCTCAACCACTGACTTACACCTTAAGCCGCAGCTGTGATTTTTTAATGTTATCTCTATTTACTTGCAGTAAGAGCATTATGCATCACTATGGAACAATCACCAAATATTTATCAAGCCCCTGATCAGTGCTGAGCACCTTGGATTGCCAAGTAGAAAAATAAAAATAGGAGTAATACGCTGCTCTTGTCTTTAAGTGCTTTTATGATGCATTTGGGAAAAGATAAGTAAGCAAGTGATAAGTTAAATAAAGAGATGTGATGGTAATTCAGAATAGCGGAATAAGAAATTTCAGGAGATAGTAATGATTAATGGTCAAGTAGCTGGCAAAGATAAGTCTAAACTGAGTTCAGGAAAGTAAGAATTATTTGTGTCTAAGGACAATAAGAAGATCTGAACTCTGATTTATTCATCATGTGTTTCATCCATTCATTCATGTATTCAATAAGAATATATACTGATTGCTTATTATATACCAGTGAAAAGTCTCTGTCCTCCTGAACCTTACCTTCTATGAAAGGACAGACAGATGACCAATTAATTAGCCAATAAACATTCACATGCAGTATTCTGAGTGTTGGTGAGTTTCATGAAGAAAAGCAAAGCGAGGCGAGGGAGAATGGTGCAGGGACACTGTTCTAGGTGGGTTCAGGGAAAAGACCTCTCCTAAGAAGGTAACATTTGGGCAGAATCGTGAGGGTGTGGGCTGTGTGGATATCTGGACAGAGAGGGAACATACAGTGCAGGGACTGCTGGCACATGCAAGGAACAGCACATGGGAGGCCAGCGTGGCCGGACCCGAGCGAGCAAAGAGGAGAGTGATGGGAGATGAAGCAGAGGCCAGATCTCCTAGCCGCTGGCTAAGGAAAACATTTGGATTTTATTCTGGGTAAGATGGGAAGCCATGGAGAATTTTGATCAGGGGGACTTTTTAAAGGATTCTGGCTGCTGTGTGGAGATAAGACCATGAGGAAGAAATAGGAAGTTACTGCAATAGGCCAGGCAAAACGTGACAGTGGCCTGGCCTAGGGTGCTAGCCATGCCGAAGAGTGATGACTTCAGATAGTGCAACCTGAGCATGCCCGTCTGCTCCTGTACAGGCACAGTGTAAAAATCCAGCCCGTTTCTGTGCTGAGGCTCTGGGGAAACAGGTACACCCGTCGCATATCACTGATGGGAATGCAGACTGGTACAATCGTTTGGAAGGGAATTTGGTAATATCTGACAAAACCACATATGCACTCAAGTTCTAATTCAGCAATCCTTCTAGTTTACCATGAAGACACACCTCCAACAATATAAATATGTATATGCACAAGATTATTTGCTGAAGCATTGTTCGTGATTGCGAAATACTGGAACAACCTAAATGCCCCTGCACAGAATAGTGGTAGTGAAAACTACAGTATGCCCATACAGTAGAGTACTATACAACTGCAAAAACATGAAGAAGTGCTCCATGAACTGATACAGAGAGATTCTTAGGGTATATTGTTAAGTGAGAAAAGCAAAATGTTAAGAGCATCTATAGTGTTCTACTTTTCATGTAAGAAAGAGGATGTAAGAATATACAATGTATGTATCTTCTCATCTCTACAAAAGAGTCCAAAGACAGGTATTTTATTGGCTGTTACTCAAACAAGGGTAGAAAGAATGGAGCAATGGGCAAGAGGAGAGGAGTGGCATTTCCCTGAGTATGCCTTTTAGTGTAGTTTAACTTTATTAGTGTTTCCCATGCTCGAAAGACAAATAAATGAAACGATGGTGTGAGTAAAACCCAGAATGAAATGTAAACAATAACAGGTAAATCTACCTATATTACAATGAATAACATAAGCATATTGAAGAGTGTGGGAGAAAATAATTAACCAAATAACTTTGAAAACAATATTTTGACTATATACTTTAAGTCTTTTTTAAAAAGCTGTAAATACTTATTGTACAGTAGTTAGTAATTTTTATCACAGAAGTATGGGCTAGCAATTCTGAAATTACTTGATGTACATTCTAGGATTAAGCAAATAAACACATTGTTGATTTTTTCGTATAGGACATATTAGCTGCTCAAAAAATACTTGTTCAGTGAAGTTATTTATTTTATTTTTTTTAGCAAATAGAGACTCATGAAATTCCTAAAAACCTGAAGTTAAAATTTTTGTGTAAGTGATATACTCCTGTATCCTAGCACTTGGGAAGCTGAGGCAGAAGGAGGTTGCCAACCTAAGCTTCATAGTGAGGCCCTGTCTTTAAAAATAAAATGTACATTCATTTATGTACATTTAATAGGGATAATGTACATAACTTTTGTCAGTCTCAAAAGGGTCTGTGGTTGACCAAGTACTGGGAATGTTTATATCTTTACTTTCTTCATCTCCCCTGGGAGGTAAGTATTGTAGTCCCTATCAGCTGGGGAGAACTGAGGCTCCTCTGAATGGTGGGTCAGGATGATCCAGCAAGACTTAAAGGAGAAGGAATGTCAGGAGCTAGTAGAGTGAAACCATGATGAAGAAAAAGCTCACCCCTGTCATGAGAAAGGGACGTGAGGTGGCTATTGTGGCCGTCATATCAAGAATGATCTCGGAGAGCAGCCATTAACTATGGCTGGATCTGGCGCAAAATGAAAAATTTTGTGCCATTTCCAGATGACCTACCCACGTCTGGTGGGTTTTATGCTTGTAATGTGTACAAGTAAACGAGATCATGGATGTGCCATTTTGTTTCTGCGAGCATTTACCTGAATGATAGAAGCTAAGTGGTTTTCCCCTTTCCTTCCTGGAAAACATTGATTGTGCTCTCAGCATCCTCGCGTTCGGTGCTCGAAAGATTGTGTTGAGCAAGGACTTGGACTTGCCCTGGAGTGCTCCCAGGGACCAGTGTGTCTCAGGCCGGTGCCTGATCTCCAGCTAGTGCGTGTCTCCTTCCTGCTTGTCCTGGGCCCGCAGGCCGAGGCTGCAGTTCCCGGTGCTCTTGCTACCCAGAAGCACCGCGCCGGCCCTCTCTCAGGACATGACGGGGCTTCGCACACCCACCGGCCTGTCTCTCAGACCATACTTCCTTGCACTGGGTTTCTGACAAGTCAGTGGTCTAGGGCTGTTTCTGTCAGCACACTTGCTCTTTACATTTTGTGTTCCAACAACACTCTTGGGCTCTGGTATCCTGCCGGGTAACTAACCCAGTAGTGCTACACTGGTATTAGTGGGTTTTGCTGCTGCCTGGCATTCCGTGAGGAATACCCAGGAGATTCCCTAGAGGAGCACACAGTTTAAATCCTGTCACTGACAAGGTAATCGCATTCCCTCTGCTTGCTTCTTAATGCTGTTGCAGTCAGATGCAGCAATTTCAGTCTGGTCTATAGGGTTTCCCTCCAAAGGTCTAGTTGACAGAGTCCAGCTGCCCCTCATTGCAAGGGTGACCCTGAAACAGGCAGCATTATTCATCTCTGACGTGTCAGAGTTCTTGAAGGATTGTGCTGTCACACAGAGATTTGGACAAAATGCCAATACTCAGGGCTCAGGGCTACCCTGCTGGGCTTAGAGAGCTGGACCAGCCCAAGCCCGACCTGCACCAACATGGACACTCAGCCTCCTGGCTTGCTTGCTGTGTTTGTAGTTGTGTGGGCAGTGCTGTGTGTGAGCCACCTCCGAGCCCAGACTGGCCCAGTTGTTCCCGCCCTCCCCACACCCACCAGGAGCCCCTGCACATATTTTCCTCCTTGGGCTGAAAAAAAAAGAGACAGGCTATCTCAGTATCCACTGCTGGGGAGATGGGCACTCAGCTAAGCTTGCACTGTGGTTGTGAACTTGCTTATTCTCTGTGATTTCTTCTCCCTGTGTGGTTCCAGGGCTGCAGCATGAAGGAATTTTCCGGGTGTCTGGATCCCAGGTGGAAGTCAATGACATCAAAAATGCCTTTGAGAGAGGTGAGGGAACAGCCGTGAAGATAAGACTGAATGTCGGCCAGCCTGCTGGGGTATTGGCTCCACTTTTCTCCCCAAGAGGTCCCCAGAGCTTGGGAAGCCTGCTTCCTCCCTCTTCAGCAGGGCACCTGCTGTCACACACAGCCTGTTAGATGTGCAGGGAGGTACCAGGCACATCCCAGCTTCCTTCCTTCTCGGCCCCACCCTTCCTGCCTCTGTCCTGCGAGTGATCTGCCCAAAACCAAGAAGTTAACTATGGTGTCCAGGCAGTTTATGGCTTCATCCGGAACCCTTGGTGGCAGTTAATATCAAGGCTAATGCGCCTGTTCATTCTAGCCCATTTATTATCTTGTGGGCTATTAAGGTAATGGGCAAGCTTTGGCAATTTCCGTCACTGTAATGGATATATATAGTTCAATTTGAGGTTGGTCCTGTCATTAAATCTAATTACATCTGATATGAAAATTTCCATAGGGAGCTCCTGTAAGTAGGTGTCCTTTGCTGGGGGCCAGGAGGAGTGAGAACCAGTCAAAGGAACTGGCCTCCTTGGCCTCGTTTTCCTCCCCTAGGGACTCGGGCCCTTCCTGTGAGAGAGGCAGTTGCTGTGCCCCAGCCCCCAGGAAACCTCCCTAAGCCTGAGAAGACTTCTTTGTCTGTTCCCCTGTCTGTCCCATTATGGCTGCTGTGCTGGCAGAGATGGTGGGCTGGTCCAGGACACGAGTAGGTCACCCCTCCCCACCACTTTCACTTGGTCCTATGTGTTTTTGCCCCTCTTACTTTCTTTCCCTTTGGGGGGCCTTGCTTACCTCAGGAGAGGACCCCCTGGCTGGGGACCAGAATGACCATGACATGGATTCCATAGCAGGCGTCCTGAAGCTTTACTTCCGGGGTCTGGAACACCCGCTGTTCCCCAAGGACATCTTCCATGACCTGATGGCCTGTGTCAGTAAGTACCATCCTGGCCTCAGACTGACTCCGGGGCCGCAGCTGCTGGTAGCATGAGATTAAAACATTTCCATGCAGGTCTTTGTTTCCTTATATGCTTTCCAGTAAAGTTTTCCTCTTTACATTTTCCCCAGTGAGTTTCTCCTTCTCGTCTTCACTCTTTCATCTCTGGTGGTAGGGATGGGGCGGGGAGGGTGACTTTTCAGTAGGAGTCTGGGGCCCCAAGGCAGGACTCCTGGCTCTTATTGATTTGCTTCGGTCATAAACTTGGTTCTTCTGAGAGGCTTTATCTTGCTTTAGTAAAATGCCTTTGCATTCACCCATAAGACCCGGTCTTTCCAGTTATTTGAAGTTTATACATGAGGGTTGGGCTTTTCATGGTATCAGGGGAGAAGCATAAGTGTTACACATGTTTCCTGTTTGCTGTTTTAACTGTGGCATGGCTTACCTGCTAGATGTATTTATGTGCATTCTAAGAACAAAAGCCCTCTACACATTTAAAAGTAGTCATATGATATTTTCCCAGAGAACAATATATATTTTCTTTTTTCCGAAGGGTTCTCTGCCCTTTACTCTAAAATTTGGGGCTTGATAAGCTATTCTTAACCCTTTAGTTCAGCTCATGAAACTGAAACATCTCTCATTTGTTTCCATGGACAACTGTCTGTGGAAACTTAGATTAATGTCTGGTCTTCCTGAAAGCAGATGTCATTTGAAGGCTGGCCCAGAAGCAGGAGGAGTGATGCCTTTGAAATAGAGCCAGAATCCCTCTTCCCAGGTTGACCAGGGTCTTTGTGCTCCTGGATTTCCAGTCTGGCTTGGTATCTGCCGAGTCCTCATCCCCCTCACTTCCTCTGAGAACAGCCTAGAGCAGTGGTGGCGACCCCATGGCAGGCATGCCACAGCAGGCTGTTTGCATCATCGAAAGCTCTAAAAGCTTCACCACCACAGGCTTACAGCATTCAGGAAGCTAGCTCTCTCGTTTTCTTTGTTGACCCCGTCTTCTGTTTCAAGGGAGCGAGTTATGTGTGTGATTAAGTATGTGCATCCCTTGGGTCACGACTTTGTGTCTTTTCCAGGACTGGGCCCAGGCGAAGTCCCTTAGGCTAGACTGTGGTTGCTAAGCGAGTCGGAGATCCCTGGTATATCTCTTGTTCCTAATCCAGTACTTCCCATTTCTTTTCATAAAGACACTCATAGGAAATAACAGTTATATAAATGTCACTTATACAAAATGACAGTGTCCATTTGACACACTGCCCATCTGTCCACAGCAGAAGCCACAGGCATGAGGCCGTACCCATGGCTAACTGGTCCACACCGTCAGTGTCTGGGGCCTGCCATCCTCTGTTCTGGCCACACCCTATTCACTCCTACTGCAGATGAGTGAGGGGAAAGCAACCGGGCCTGTCCAGAAGTGGGTGGCATGTGTGTAGCGGGCCGGGCAGGGCCTGCACAGCCTCTCCCTCCCCAGATGGGGCCCGCTCAGGGTGGATGGTGGTCTGCTCATTGTGGTGGTTTAAAGAAGAGCATGGTAGATGCCAGAGGGAGCATCTCCAACACTTCTGTGTCCCAGGAGAACAGTGGCGACAGCCCACCCCAAGAAGCAGCCAGGATCACAGCCCTGACGCTGGGCTCCCATGCTGTGTGTAGGCCGGACTGGTGCTCTGTGTGCTGCACCTTTGGGGATAAGGGCTTCTCACCCTTCCTCCCGGGGTCTCCATCACTGTGGAGAATGACACATGGCTTTCTTCTTTCAGCAATGGACAACCTGCAGGAGAGAGCTCTGCACATCCGGAAAGTCCTCTTGGCTCTACCCAAAACCACTCTGATTATCATGAGATACCTCTTTGCCTTCCTCAGTCAGTAAGTAGCCACCCCAGTGAACATGTGGATCAGGCCCTGGCTTTGGCTGCTTGGCTCCTGGAAGCTGCATGCCACACAGGGCTGTGTCTGTTCACTCGTGCCAGTACATATATAATGAGTGCTTACTGGGTGCCGAACAGCAAGAGCTGTAAGAGCACATTGTTGAATGAGAGATGTCATTTAGCTCATGTTCCGGGGAAGGGGACAGACAATAACAGGCGTATCAGATGGGATAAGTATTTGGAAGAAAAAAGGATTAAAGAAGAGGCCAAAGGCTGGGTGCCGTGGCACATGCCTGCAGTCACAGTACTTGGGAAGCTAAGGCAGGAGGATTTTGAGTTTAGGCCAGCCTGAGCTACATAGTGAGACTGTGTCTCAAAAGAACAGAACAATGACAACAAATCAGGTAGAGTGCAGGATCTGGATGGGACAGAATGTTGAAAGAAAGGAGAGCACTTTAGAGGCATGGTCAGCAAAGGCCTCTCCAAGACAGGGCACGAGCCGCAGCCACAGGGACACTGAGGACTTGAAAGTTATTGACGGGGTGAATTTGGATTTGAGAAATGACCGGAAGATCTTTAAGAGAAAGATTGTCACCTGATTTCTAAACAGCATCAATTTTAAAACCTGCCAACTCTTCCTAACGGAGCCAGGGAGAGAAGGGGGCCTGTTCTGAATTGCTTGCGGATGACTGGGGGGTTGGTACATAGAAGGGTGGATAAGCAGGATGGGTCGGGCTGGGCATGCATTTTTGATTTTTGTTTTGTTTTGTTTTGTACCTGTACATGATGTATCTTGGTTGGGCATGTATTTTAAACATGATGTGGACAGACTGGACGTGGAGTGTGAGGGAAGAGAGAAATCCTACTTGTTTGGCATGAGGAACAGGGAAATTGTGGTGCTCCTCATGGAGTTGAGGAAGACGGGCATAAAGAAAGGAAGCGAGACACGGAGCCCATGTGGGCGGGGTCATGTGAAGTACCCCTCAGGGTCCAGTGGCACTTGACGCAGTTGAGCACAGGGGTCTGACACTGGACGAAGCCTGGGTGGAGGTGAGGGCGACGGTCACTGTGTAGGGATTGTGTTTAGCTGGCCACCTGGGGTATGCGTGTGGCTGGAAGAAAGGACTGAGGACCAGAGGGGCCCTGGCTTGGCAAAGGCATCTCTCCTTGTGCAAGTAGCGTGTCCTCGCCCAGGACCAGCATGTGGGTCCCCACGCGGCAGCGAAGGCAGCAAGCAGGGACCTGGGGCGCTTGCCTTCTCGGGCCTTGGTCCTCACCTTGGTTGCACTTCAGCTTCCCCCACCGTCCTGGGCTTGGGCAGAGCCAGCAAAGGCACCAGGGTGTTTCCTTCAGTTCTGTTCTCTCTGGAAAGCACTAAACAGCACACAACTGTTTGGGGTTTCGCTTTCTAGAGATCTGGATTCCCAGCTGCTTCTGAGAAGTCCTTGGATCTGGCAGTGCCGGACCTGCATTCTGGTGTGGCAGGGACCCCCTGTGGAGGTGGGGCCACCCCTAGATGGGGCAGACCCTTCCAGGTCCCTGTGGTCCCCAGCTCTTCCCTCCACCCCTGTCCCGAGATCGACTTCACTTGGCATCATATCACCCTGGCTTCGTGGGTTTTCATGTAGTCAGAAAACCACTCCAGGATCCCTGAATCTCTTAAGGTGAGGGAAAGAAAGGTAACCAAGGAGCCAGGCTGTTTGATCACATATTTCATGGTGAAAATGCGAAGACTTCCCAAATGGTTGATATCTGCAACTTTAGAGGCCGATTCACAAGCCTCAGCTTACTTACAAGTTCAGAGTCAGCCTGGCCCTACAGCATCTGCGTCGGTGGCCCCTGAGACCTTTCTGGGGCACCCACACCATCATGTCACCCTGCCACTAGCACTTCAAGCTATGGGGCGGTCCTGATTCCACAGCCCACCTCCTCCACGAGGTTGTCTGTCCTGGTCATTGGCCGAGCCCTGCCTCAGCAGCCCTGCTGTCTTTGAGTTAAAACTCCTCAGGACCCCAGGCTGCTCACCACATGGCCTGGAAACTGCTGATTACTCTGGAGTGAATCAGTCCCTTGAGAGTCACCAGTCATTGTCCTCCTTCACTGAACAATACCCTCCCTGGCTTATATGAAATGTCCAAAATAGGCAAATCCATAGAAATGGGAGGTCAGTTTGTGAAAGCCAGGACTGGGGGAAGGCGGGTTGGAAAGGGATTGCTTAACAGACACGAGGTTTCTTTGGGAGTGATAAAGATGTTCTGAAACAAGATAGTGATAATGGTTGTACAACACTATGAATATACTAAATGTCATTGAATTGTACACTTGTCTTTTGTTTTGTTTTGTTTTTGAGACAGCATCTCGCCCAGTTAGTCCAGGCCAGCCTCAACTCATGGTAATCCCCCACCTCAGCCTCCTGAGTCCTGAGATTATAGGCGTGTGCCACCTTGCCCGGCCTGTATACTTTATAAGTGGTTGAAATGCTGCATTTTATGTTATGGGTATTTAACCACAATAAAGAGAGTGGAAAGTGAGAGAGTGAAAGTGAGTTAATCTTCTCAGGCTGCCGTAACAAAATCCCGTAGGCTGGTGACTTGAACAACTGAAGTTTATTTTCATGCATTCTAGAGTCTGGAAGTCTACGCTCATAGTGCCAGAGTTCGGTTCCTGGTGAAGCCCCTCTCCTTGGCTTATAGAGAGCCTTGGTATTTGCCAGCTTTCCCATAACTCAGCACAACACCTGACTAGTTGTGTAGTTAAAGGAGGAAGGGTTTCATTGATCTCAAGGTTTGTGGGGATCCAGTCTGTCCTCAGCTGGCTCCAGACAGGAATGTCATGGCAGAAGGGCATGGTGGGGCAAAGCCACTTAGGTCATGGCAGCTGGGAAGCAGGGCAGGAAAACAGTGCTGGGCAGGAACAGGCGAGGGACCATACACAGCACGCAAGGCCCCGCCCCCGTGACCTACCTGGACACACCAGGAGCATGCGCTACAAATCCACCAGGCCTTTCTTAATCCAGTGAAGTTGGCCTCACAGTTGACAGTCACAGCCACCTCCTCACTGTGTCCACACACGGCTGGCCTTCTTTGCATGCTCAGGTAGACCTCCGGGGTCTCTTCCTCTTCCCGTGAGGACTCCAGTCCTGTCAGGTTATGGCCTTATCTCCAAATACGGTCGCACTGGGGCTCCAGAATACGAATTTGGGGGAACACAATACAGTCCATAGAAGGGGTAGAGAAGAAACCAGAGAATCAAAAACAGCAGGTACAGAGGACTCTGAATGAACTTTATTATAAAGTGCACAGAAATGGACAATAATCTGGTCTGGCTGTGGGTGAAGAGAGAATTTTTTTTTAAATGGGGAAGAATAGTACTCCTGAGGAGGTGAGAGAGAGTGACATTAACTGCCCAGGAAGACAGAACATAAAGGACAGAGGCAAGCCAGGCAGTGGGCGTGAGGACCACGGCGGGTGGGTTAGGAAGTGAGGCGTGCCTCTGAAGGACAACTGGAGAGAATCGGCCAGAATTAACTTTCCCTGCTCGGCTCCTGCAGAGCCCTCGGGGAAGTCAGGGGAAGGCTGTGAAGTCCTGCCACAGAGAGGGGAGCTGTGGAGCCTCCTGTGAAGCGGTTGAAGGCCTAGAGGTTTCCAGCCTAGAGTCACCCAAACAATACAGTTTTCATCTCTTTCAAACCTGAAGTCGAGGGTGTGGGTGCAGCTACAGCGCTTGCCTAGCATGCACAAGGCTCTGGATTCTCCCCAGCACCAAAAAAAAAAAAAAAAAAATCTGTGCAAAGGATTTAGGATTTTGGTTTTGAGATGTAGAGTCAAGATCAGCTCGTTAGATGTACCTGCTAGGGGAAGAAGATGAGTAGAGTTCTAGAGACTAATTACTGCCCAATGTCGGCAGCCCTGCCCTCCATTTCCTCACTAGAATGGGGAGTCCTATCTCAAAAAGCAGCTGGAATATTCTAATCACAGAAAATATTAAACACCCCTTACATGCCAGGCAGTGTGAAGTGTTTTGCTTACAGTACCCCCATTTTGTCTTCCCAGCAGCCCTGCGAAGGAGGCAGATAATCGCTCTTGTTTTACAGTGAAGAAACTAGGCAACTAGAACCAAGCTGTAGAACTAGTAAGCAATCGGGAGAGGAGTCAAAAACCACACCTGCTTTACTCTTAAGATTCTTGGGCTAGTTTTTCTTTTAATTTAGTCATATAGACAATTGCACATACCAAAAAGTAAAAACTCCTGAGAATACCTGTGCTTTCCCACACCAGTCCTGACTGTCTTGCTTTCCCCAAAAGCCTCACTGCCTAACCATAATGCTGGGCCTTTTTAGGGTTCGAGAAAGAGAACAAGTTCAGATCAGAAGAATTCGCTGGGGTAATGGGTTGAAGCTCTAGAAACACAGTGTTATTCTTAGAGGAAATGGCATGAATATAAGTCAACACCAAAAAAATGTGTTTAAACAGGGAGCTATTGCCAGTGCTCTCTGTTTTAGGTGTTTTCTTAAATATAAAAATCCAGCACCTGGGATCTTAATACTGGCTTTATTATCATGACATGTTACACAAAATTGTATGCTTTTGTATGTGCACACGTATGGAATTTGAGGGGAAATACCTAATTTTGGTCAAATTCTTTTTTTGTTTGATTGCTTGTTTGGGACAGAGACTTACTCTGTTTCCCAGGTCGGCCCCTAACTCCTGGGGACAAGCAATCCTCCTGTCTCAGCCTCCTGAGTAGCTGAAACTACCGGCATGAGCTACTGTGCCTGGCCCTATTGCCAAATTCTTGAAAACCTCTGTCCTCTTCAGGTATAGTAGTTAAGAGCCACTGGTCAGCCCCTAAACTTAGATGTTCCCACTGTGAATTGGAAGAGAGAAAAGGATCAAGGTCTTTTTATTTTTCCTTTGTAGCACTGAGAATCAAACCCAGGGCCTTGCACACTTGGTTTGCTTTTTAATGGAAGTCAGAAAAGGGACCTCAGTTCATGAGACCACAGTCCATGAAGCTAAGTCATCCTCAAGCCCCTGGTCACTGTTGCCACCTACAGCAGTCCTTTTCTTAGTAGGCTTCCTGTTACTCTTCATCTGTCACAGCACTTTCACTTGGCACACTAAGGCCCATAGTCTGTGCCCATTTGACCACCAGGCTTCCCAGAAACTACTGGTTTTCTTTCCTGTTAGCAAAACACTATCAGATCACCCGTAAGAAACCAGGCCTTGCTCAAGCCACCGTCTCCATGACGCCAGGGCCTGGCCAGCTTGGGGTTTGCTTCCACAGTATCCTTGGCTACCGTATCTCAGTCATTCTCCACCAGGGTGCCAAGGTAATGATCACTGCTCTCTTTTTCCAGTTTGACCTAGAAGACTTAGAAACTTCTGCAGTCTTTTCTAGATCTCTGCTTCCTTTTAACTTGGCATCCAGAGAAGGAAGATAAAATTAAATCTTTAAGAACCCTTGTGAAAGAGTCTTGCCACTGCATTTATAACCTTCCCTATCAATCCGGTATTTGATTCCAGGTCCTAGAGAGCAGCAGAGTTCTCAGCTCTATCCTGTGACCATTGTTCATATTCTTTGCTCCACTTTTCATGTCCTGCGGTCATTCTCAGAGGGGCATGAGGTATAGCTCAGAACCTGCACGAGAGGAGAGAACCATTGGGTCAGAGGGAAGCCAGTTTTGTGACATGAGTCTGGATGTGAGTTTTATTTATTTAGGAGTAAAACTCCACCTAATTCAAAAGAGCAGCTGCAGAGGGCTGGGTCTATCAGCATCAGGGCTGCGGATCTCTCAGAGTCGGTGCTGGGCTGGTTGTCCCTGGCAGGCCACACACCTCTGCAGAGCTCACAGTTCTGTGGGCCGAGTGGGGATTTGTCCAGAGCTGGCCTCGCACTCCAGACCTGCACAGGCTGGGACCAATGGGGACTCGTCAGGCACAATGGCTAATTAAAGGCCTTGGGCCTTTGGCCAGGGTCGGAGGTGTGGCGAGCAGCTGCTGGCTGAGCAGGGGAGTTCCCAGAATAAATAAATACCCAGGGATGAAGTCAGCCCACATCCCGAGGAAGTGCGAGCAGAGTCTGAACTGCACACTGACCTTTTCCTGGATAAATCCTGACTGTAATAATAGAAGAGGATATTATGAAAGTGAAAAACAATTGCACTAGCCATTTGAGAAAGAAATTCACTGTCTTGGTAGAAAGAAAAGCTAATCTGTTGGCTATTTTTTAATCAAGTCTAGAGGCAGGAATGGGATATCCCTAATAAGTTGATTATTTCATGCTGCAAGAAGGCACCCGCTGCACATTGCCTGTGTCTGCTGACCATCTCATCACCAGGGGGCGGGCTTGGTGGCTTGGTGGATTGGGCTGTGGGAGCCACATGCAGCGCCATAGAGTGATGTGCTCTCAAGAGTGGCTTTGGGGGATCAGGTGGGGACAAGGGAGAGGAGGCAAGGAGGGTTCAAATGGGGAGCTGGAGAGAAGGAAAGGTCAGACCTACATGCAGGTATCTCCACTTTACCATCCCTGGCTCCTGAATGCCCATCCGATGGTCACTCTGATGTCCCCAGGTAACTTTCTGGGAGGCTTCTGATGCCCAGAAAGGCAGGTGGCAGTTTGTGGACCTTCTGCCTTTGCCCTTGGCTGTGCCTCCTATGATTGTGGTTTCTGGGCATTCATGCGAGAGCTCTCCAGCTTGCCCCCTTTGCCTTCTCCTCCAGTTTATCACAGTTCAGTGAAGAGAACATGATGGACCCCTACAACCTTGCCATCTGCTTCGGGCCCTCGCTGATGTCAGTGCCGGAGGGCCACGACCAGGTGTCCTGCCAAGCCCACGTGAACGAGCTGATCAAAACCATCATCATCCAGCACGAGAATATCTTCCCCAATCCCCGGGAGCTGGAGGGCCCCGTCTACAGCAGAGGTGGAAGCATGGAGGATTACTGGTAGGGGCTCTGGCTGGAGGTGGGGAGGAGTCACAAGAGCACACTGGCGCGGGGGGACGGGTGGCCAAGGGAAGCACCCAGGTCCTCCGGCCTCTGCTCCAGGCCTGTCAGCTGCCAGGGCCTGGCGTGCTACAGGCAGACCCTCGCCTCAGCCCACCTATGGAATAAGTGCCACTTTGTGCCACTTCCCATTTGTGTGAGTTCTGAGTGGCGAGGGGCCGTTCTGAAAGACGGTGACAATGTTAGTAGCAGTACTAGTACTCCAGGAGAGGAGATCTTGCCAGGTTGTGTGTGAAACTGCTGTTCATCAGTCAACAGCATCCCCATGGCCTCTGCTCTGTGCTGTGGATCGTGAGAACAGCAGGCCTGGGTCCCAGGGAGTCCATTCTCACTGGGAAGAGTTTAGATAATGAGGTTCAATTTCCTGATTGTGAGTTTGTAAGAGGACACATTAGAATGATTCAGAAATGTGTGAAGAGAAAGGTTTTGGCCCCATTTCGGGCAGGTTCGGCGCAGTCCCAGCCTGAGGCAGGATCGCATTTGGTGGGCAAGGCTTTTCAATACTGAGCTGGAGGACGGAGAGCCAGAAGGGATCCCTAGGGAACAGCTGTGGCATACCCTCCATCAGACATACAATGCAGTCATTTCCTGACAAGTGAAATCAGAGTTCCGTGTTGTAGAGGAGGTCTCTGCGGCCCAGAGAGGCAGTGACAGTGTTCCAGAGTCCAGTGATGCGGACTCAAGCTCATCTCTTCTCTTGTAGTACATAGCACCTTCTCTTGCTCCTTGCAGCCTGCCAGGATATGACTCACTGTATCATTTTTCCAGCAAATAAAGACCACTGAGTCTCTCTCACTGTCCTTAATGTCCCTTACCGCCCCCCCCCCGCCCCCTGCACTCCTGCTCCTGAATAGTGTTTCAGTCTGAGCTGAAGCACAAGCCAGCCCAGATTAGATTGCATCTGAAGTCCACATCTGGAACCAATTCAGCCAGCCCCTTCACTATCCATTGAGGGAGGGGAGACCAGGAGATGATGTTTACTTAATTAGAGGCTAAAATGGGCCACACTTTCTCCCTGACCCCCAAGCGCAGACTCCTGCCTAAGGAGTGAAGGAAGGGACACTCATGCCTCTGTGAGCATCCCAGTAGCAGCGACATTCTGGCTTCACTCCTCTGCCGTACTGCAGAGCCTAGGTCTGGGTGCAGACTAGAAGAGCCTCAGCTGGCTGGCCTGCAGAGAAAGGTTCTGTCACTGACAGATGGCGGTGCTGACTGGGGAGGCTGGTCAATCTAAGCCCACTAGCTGATGAGCTCCAGGGAGCAGGCCTTGTGCACATGACTCAAGAAACTTGTTCTCCCCCCTCTCTGGAGGAGTGACAAACTGTGGGATCGTGTTGCCAGTTCCTACTTCTGAAGTCATGCAGAGTGTCTGTCCTAGTGCTCAGGTAGCAAACCATCACGGGCTCTAGACCTGCCCAGAGCACAGAGCCCCTTGTCCCCCACCTCCGGAAGGCAAGCACCTTCGTCCATTTTTCTCTTCAGGCCGTTTGTTGTGCATTTGACATCTATAGCACCACAGGATCAGTCAGAGAGTGTTACTACCACAATCTTAGTCTAGATGGAAGGCGCTGGGCCTCGGGCTAGAGCCGCCAATAAACAGCATTCAGTGACCTGGACTGAGACCCGCTCAGAAACTCCCTGCCTCTCTTCTTTCCTCTTTGAGAAGTACCAGCTAAGTGAGCTGTGACAGTGAAGGAGGGGAGCCCCAAGGCTCCCAGAGAACAGCCAGGAGACAGAACCCCACTTGGCCACTTGTCCTCCCCTCAGCTGCAGGCAGACCCATTTCCCCCCAGTTGCCAGTCCTGAAACAGGAGCACAGTGTTCCAGGACAACTTGTGGGGTACATGCCAGCTCCCTCTGGTCCTCAGGTGTTACTGGCCTGGGGGATGTTGGGGGTTAGGAGAGGGGAATGAGAGAAGCATAGGATTTTAGGGCTAGAAGAGACCTTAAAAAGCATCTTCTTGCCATAGTACAAAGGTTTTTAATCGTGCATGACCAGCAGCTCCCTGGTCATCCCAGGCTGGTTAGAAATACAGATTCTCCAGCTCCAGCCAGAACCAGCAGCTCAAGAACCCCAGAGTGGAGCAGTGGGTTTAACCAGCCTTCCAGGGCTCCCTGCAATCTGAAAGCTGTTGCCTTAGTAGATGATCATATCACCCTGGGGAAAGGTTTCCCTGTGTACCTCTAAGAGCCCTGAGAGTTTCCAGAATGCACCAAACTTACCAGAGGGACTTTAGGTCCAGAAAACAGTAAGAAATTATTCTCACATTTTTTTCACAAAGAACAGTCTCTATTGGTGCGCTCCTAGAATGTTCTGTGGAGTCAGAGAGACCTCTTTGGACCTGGCCCCCTAGTCTTTGCAGAACTTCCTAGGATTACGGACCTGTGCCTTGGGGAGGGAGAGGCTATAGGGCCAGAGGCGAGACTGGGGCTGTGGGCACTATGTGTGAAGGCCAGCTTGTTACTACATGCTGCTGGAGGTAGAAACCTCAGGCAGGAACAGGGTTTTTCTCTACTTTTCAAGAAGTGAGTATTTTCATCTACTCTGAGATTCCTGACCATTCTTGATTCTCTCTACCGTGGATGATTATTAAAAAGGTGATTTTGTTTTGTTTTTTTATTGTTCATTTGTTCATTTTGTTTTTTCTTTTGGACCAGAGATCAAGCCTAGGGCCTCACACTTGATGAACAGGTGCTGCACCACTGAGCTACATCCCACTGAGCAAGATGAACTGTTTAAAGAACTCGATCAGGCTTCCATCTCTGCCCTCTTGCAGAATCTAATTTGCATCAAATTCTTCTTCCAGCCACTTCTGCAAACCACTTCCCACTTTGTCACCGGTACACAGGCTAAAGCACAAAGCAATTTATGGCATCAAGCAAAGCAAGAAGGAAGGGGCTGGGATGTAACTAAGTGGTGGAGCACCTGCCCAGCTGCCCGAGGCCCTGGGTTCAATGGGAGAAAGAAAGAGGAAAGGCAGTACTGCTCATTAAGCACTCCAAATGCTTTACTAAATGGTACCATTAACTCTTCACACAACTCTAGGAGGTGGCTAGATCACCGTCTTCAGTTTATGGTTGAGATACCTGGGTGAGCAGGAAAGAGGGTACGGCGTAGTTCTCCAGGGTTGTATAGTGGTGGCCTGTTCAGTTGCGTCTGACACACAAGCCCATTGCTGCTTCTCCACTGCACTCCCTCAAGAACCAGGAACGAATGCACCTGGAGAATCAGCCCTGGAGGAGCTGACTTGGTCTGCATTTTCTAAAGAATTTATTTGTTAACTTCTAAAGGGTTGCCCTTTGTCTGGAGACAGGCTAAGTCCCAAACAGTCTCCAGCGGCTTGTAGCAGGAGCTAGAGTGGAGAAGCTGTAGAGCTGTAGGTTTCATTCTGAGTATTTTTTTGTGTACACATCGTGTCTAGTGAGCTGAGGATTGATTTTGATGCTCTTCCTCCCAGGAGGCTGTCTAAAGGGGAAGTGGAAAATTTTGTAAGCAATCACTGATGTCCTGGTCACTCTTGCTTCTGTTGTAGTGACAGCCCTCATGGAGAGACTACCTCGGCTGAAGATTCCACCCAGGATGTGACCACAGAACACCACACGAGTGATGACGGTACGAAGCCCTGCTTCCTGCTCAGTGGGGCTGCCAGTGCCGAATCAGGTCGTGTGTCCTGGGCAGCTAATGAGCTTCTGCCTGGCAGTCCCCTGAGGACAGGCAGGGAGCTCTCCTGCCTTTCATTTCTCCCTTCCTTGGAGGGACTCCTCCACTAGAGTAGGCTTTGCGTTAAAGCAGAGGTGAAGAATTAGGCCTTGTGTAGCCTTCTTGTCCCTCTTCCTAGCTCCTTGTCTAGCCTGGGTCCTGTAGGATGTTGGTCCCTTATCACAGCCCAGACTCCTGCCAGCTAAGTGGGGACCAAAGGGTGAAAGAGCTGCTTTGAAAACCAGCCAGCCCGGGGAATAGGGAAGTGGATGCCAAGGACCAGCAGAAGCAAGTCGGGGGCAGTGAGTGGCAGGATGCAGAAACCACACGCTCGCATGCCGGCCGCCTGGAAAAACTGACCCTTTCCACAGTCAGGCACGTGAGTGCTGAGCAGTCTGGTGGGTGTGTGCCCAGGGCTGGAATGCTCAGCTGTCGCCGCGGCTCCTCCACAGTACCCGTGATTTATTAGGATCTGTCCAGCCAGCATGTTTTCCCTACTTCCAGCAGCTCCACGCCTCCATTTCAGGATCAGTTGGGCCCGGGAAGACTCAGCAGACAAGGGGGTTCAGAATTTTTTGGGCAGAAGAATGAAATGGCGCAGTCTGCAGGGGTTTGCCTGCTCCCTCCCCTGCTTGAAATGATTTCTGCTGTCCTAGGCCAGCTTTTAAAGGAGAAAAAAATTAGGGCCACTTCTGTAGATGCTGATGGGAGGAGGATCAGTATGATCATCTGCCATCCCGTGAGGGGAAAAGGTGAACAAGGGGATTTAGCGTTGGGTCAGAGCTACCTCGCGTCAGCACTGTCAGAGCCTTCGTGTATTTTATCTCTTGATCTCTAGAGAGATAGATAGGGCCACCGTTGCACAGTTGAGAAGACGGAGGGCACAGGGGTCAAGTGGCGTACCGAGGCTGTAGGAGACAGATTGGGAGACTTGGACAGACCTTTTCTGCTCGGCCTCCCGTCCTGAAATCTCTGGCTCAGAGCAGACTGATCAGCGAGGGCTGGCTGGGCGTGGCCTTTTTTGGGGGGGCTTTTTGTTTGTTTTGCAGCACTGCGGATTGAGGCCAGAGCCTTCAGGCTGAGCTACATCCCCAGCCCTTTTTATTTCTAAATTTTGAGACAGGGTCTTGTTAAGGCTGGGCTCAAATTTGTGACCCTCCTGCGTCTGCCTGCTGGGGTGCTGGGATTACAGGTGTCCACTACCGTGCCTGCTCTGATCTTGTTTTCAGGCAGTTTTCTTCTGCTTCCCAGCTGAGCTGACTTTCAGGCTCCAGGTTTCTGGGAGCCTTCTCCTCACGGTCCAATCTCTACCTGCAACCTAGAACCGCCTAGAAAAGATAAAGACAGTGACAACAGTGACCAGCACACATATCAGCGCTGTGCACTGTTCTGCACTTTTACACATTGCAGTTCACTGGCTCCTCCTGACAACCTTGTGAGAAAGGCACTTTATTATCCTCATTTTCAGAGGAGACAGAAGCCTGCACAAAAGTAAAAGTACCTTGCATTCGTAAGCACCTTTTAATTTTTCAAATTTCTTTCATGGACGTTTTTCCACAGTTGACCAGGCCTGCTATTTTCCTTTAATAAAGACTAAAAACTCATGTTCTACTGGGGAGAATGGATACTACAAATAAATTTCTTCAAAAATAATATGGTAAATTTTCTGCAATTAATGGCGTTACAAGGGGAAAAGAAATAATGCTTAGAAATACAGCAGAACAAGTTTGATGATAGGAGGGATCAGCATGACAAGCTGTATGGAAACAGGAGTTGCCAGAGACGGCAGGGTCTCAGTGTTTCACCAGGCACAGAAAGGGACACCTGGTGAGCGGACGGTGGCGCAAAGGCAGGGAAAAGGACAGCGGCTTGTTCAGGGTGACGGCACAGGCTGTGTGGGACTGGCCATCGTCCCTGCTTGTGTTTCACACGAGGTACCCCGCCCCCACTGTAAGTCCAGCAGATGGGACCTTTCCGCCCAGTCCTGAGCCTGCGGGGCCTGACGACATGTTTCCTCCTTCTCTGCCCTTCCCAGAGTGTGAGCCCATCGAGGCCATTGCCAAGTTTGACTACGTGGGCCGGACAGCCCGAGAGCTGTCCTTCAAGAAGGGAGCATCGCTGCTCCTGTACCAGAGGGCTTCTGATGACTGGTGGGAAGGCCGGCACAACGGCATCGACGGGCTCATCCCCCATCAGTACATCGTGGTCCAAGACACGTACGTAGGGCCCTGGCGCCTCTAAGGGTGGCCCCTGGCTGCACTGTGGGAGTGAGACTTCAATTCTGGAGCTGTAAGAAGATGAGGGGACCAATCTCAGGGGCACCAGAGGGGTTTAAGGCTCATGGTTCCTCAAAAGGAGCCCCACCCCAACTCAGTGGAGAATTTTTTTAATCTCTCCACTCTGGTGCCCCTTTGAATCGCTCCCCCACCCAAGTGTTTTAGAAACCTGCCAGCCAGCACTCAGCCACATGTATATCTGATGAGTGATAATGTGGGCTTTTATCTCCCCTGGTCAATTTCCTTCCTGGAAAGATCAGTTTGGGGAGACATTTTTGTTTTTCTGTCCCTTTTTTTTGTTTGTTTTTTGACAACCATGCACACCCCAACTAGGTGGGATGCTGGTGGTTCTTTCCCACCTCCAAATGAACATGCCGAGTCACTTCCTAGGAGAAATTGGGCCTAAGCACGCTGTGGAAGTGACCCAAGTTCATTTAACCCAGATGAGGTTGATTTGGGGTGAGATGGGGAAAGGAAAGAAAACAGTGTCTGGGACCAAAGGGAACCTGAACTGGTCCCCAAGACCCCATTAAATTGGCTGTCAGTTGGTTCCCACCCTTCGAAGCACTATCTCCAGGGCAGAAGGAGTGTCCCCTGCGGCCCACCCCAGCCCACCTCCCTATCCCTTTGCCCCTGCTCACTTCCCTTGGCTACGATACTGTCACCGTTTTTAGTCCTTCCCTTAATATTATTTTTTAAAGGTTGATATCCTGAATGAGCCTGCACTCTCCCAGCCTCTCCCCGGCTCGCAGCTCTGCGGGGAAATCCTCCCTGTGTTGATAACATCGCAAACCTGGTGGCAATCTGTGCGTGGACAGGACCCTTCCAAATTTAGCATTATGACTTCACTACGAGATCGAGAGAAGATGAATGATAGGGGAGAAGGGGCTTTCTTTGTCATCACTAGCCAGAGGGGCCAGGAGAGCAGTGGAGAGACCTGGGACCGGCTTGGATGCTCTAAGCGAGGCTAAATGTGCTACGACAGAGTATGGCCGTGTGGCCGTGTCCTGCCTCAACGCTGGCATCTCCAGAGCTGCCGCAGAGCTGACTGTCCTTACCCAGCAGTGTTCGGGACCTCAGCACATAAACCACAACCTGGACTTCCTTCTGCCTCCTTCTCTAGGAGGTGGCCCAGCACGGCCACCCTGGGAAAGCGGCGTGGGGTAGTGGGCAACTGCCTCGAATCCAGGGTCCCCTAGCCCAGCTCTCCTTAGGAGCTGAGGATCCCACAGAACTCAGCGATTTATTTATTTTTATTTAACGACCCTCCAGAGGCCCCTGGGTTTTCCTTGTCCCTGCTCGCAGAGCCAGCCCGCCAGGTGTCGCCTGCTGCCTCGGGCTGTGTGAGGTTGCGTGTGTGTCTGGGGGGCCATCTTGCCGATTTAACACTGCTTTTTGTGTTGTTGTTGTTTCCCTCCCCCTGCCTGCCTGCCCCTTCTCCCCCAGCGAGGACGGTGTCGTGGAGAGGTCCAGCCCCAAGTCTGAGATTGAGGTCATTTCTGAGCCACCTGAAGAAAAGGTGACATCCAGAGCGGGGGCCAGCTGTCCCAGTGGGGGTCATGTAGCCGATATTTATCTTGCAAACATCAACAAGTAAGCGCTGCTTTTCATTCTCTGCTCCCCCGAACGACTTGACTCCTGCCACTCAGCCTCACCCCTGACCCCGCTCCTGCACTGCCCGCAGGGCCTAGCGGTCTGCATGCCTTCGTTGCTGCTGCCTGCTGCGGGCAACAGGCCGAGGCCCAGGTCCCCAGCTCGCTGTGTCATGCTGTGGCAGCGCCTTCTCCTGTGTGTTCCTGCAGTGTCTGTCAGCCAGCCTTCTTGGCAGTCTCACAGCTAAAACTTTGGCCAAAACTTTGGTCACTTTATGCAAGTTGGTTTTATACTGTTCTTAGAGGTGCCTTCTCTTTTCCAATTCTTATTCAAATAATAGTGTTGGATGTCTTCCTTGACCCTTGTCTGGTCAAAGATTCAGTCTGGCGTGTTTCCCACCAGGCTCCAGCCACACCAGGTGGGCTTATTAGATGTCATGTGTCTGTCTCTCCCCTGTCATGCACCTGTGCTGCAGAGGAGAGGAGAGCGCTGTGCCCCCAGGGAAGGCTTTGTCCTGAGCTCTTGATTCCATTGGGTCACCCCCAGCGCTCTTTTCTTCTGCCCTTGCACACTGGGAAAATTCATTTTCCAATTTTGCCTGTTGCTTAAGCCCTGTATATTACGTTCCTGAGCAGTCCCTGTACGGAGTCCCACTCGTGTCCAGCAGTCTCTTACCTCTGCCCCCCAGCTTTCATTGTGGCCGTTAGCAACATCACAGGGTTTTAACTCCACCTACCCCCAGCCGGCTACCTAGAGGGATTCCACGCCACCTGTGTGCTGCTGCCTCCCTGAGAGGCATTCAGGTTATTGGAGAACTAATCTCATCTCAAGGGGCCAGACACCAAGTCCCAAAGCCTACAGACCTCTGTCCGCCAGACTCTGATACCTGGCCCGGTGCCAGCAGGATGACACGCCCCAGGGCGCTTCTGATGAATATGGATTGGAGATGATGTACAGTTTTTATGCCCCTCTGGCTTTGGAGGAACGAAATGATTTGCACTTTGAAAACCTGTTAACCGTAGCCTCTGGACACTGAGACTGGAAGGAGAATAAAAGATGCTTGTTGTTTTTAAACTACACCAGGTTGCCAGATCTCTTGGCTTCTTTCCAACCAGACGGTAGCAGGGGGAGTGGTTGGGACACATGGTTCATTTCCATCTCTTTCACCCTCAAGTTCATAAAGTAGTTTATTCAGCTCACTAACTCAGTATGTAGCTGTAATTTAATTCAGACTGGTTAAAAAATGGAAGATTTTATACTTCTCTCCAGTACACTGCCCTGCTGGGTGGACAAACTAGTGAACGGTAACTATGAGCTAATCACCTTTTTTCTCCTTATTTACAAGTCTATGTTAAGTATAAGCCTACAACCACAAGCTTATAAGCCATTTATTAAGCCAGAAACCAAGGTGGGGTTCGTGGAGAGAGAGGTAAGATATTTAGCTGTGTACAGGCTTTTTGTCTGTGCTGGGGATGGAGCCCAGGAGTCACACATGCCAGGCAAGTGCTTTATCACTGAGCTACATGCCCAGTCCTAGGTACATATTATTAAGTCATCATGTACTCAGTGCCATTTGTACAAAAAAATTACGGAGAGTGACAGCTGAACAGTCAAAAGGTGAACATCTGGTAGAAAGTTGATGTCTCCCTTGAACTCCTTGCATGGGGGGAGAATTCTCAGGACGAGGTTCTTGGAGGACAGGCCTCTGTCACCGTGGCCTACCCAGGCACCAGCCGGCGGGTGGGGGGATGGCAGCCCCCAGTACGTCTGGCCCCTGGGCGTGAGTCTGCCTTTCGGCCTCCTCTTCCCCTCCCAAGCAAGTTCGTTGGTTTTTTTCTCTGTAGGCCTTCACATCTGCCAACCCTCCCTTCCCTGTTCAGTTCCTCTCCTCCCTTCAAGACTCAGTCCAAAGATTTACCACTTTGGGGAGGCCTTTCTGACATCCTTGAGTTCCCCAGGGCTGAGTTAGGTGGCCCTGTGTCCACAGGCAGCCAGAGTGGTTCCTGATACTCCGACTGCACCAGATCCCCAACCAGGCTTAGCTCCCAAGAATGGGAAACTTGATCTTCCTCGTGTTCTGTCCCCAGGCCTGACCTGGGCCATGGCACACCACAGCTTCTCCATAAAGCTGCCCTCTCAGCGGCTCAGATTTGTGAGTCAACCAACCTCAAATGGGAGAAGGAAATCAAAGAGTCATCGGGGTGCAGCCTTTCAGTTTAATTCCATTTATTAAGCCAAGCTCCAGTGCTGGTCACTCAGAGCCAAGTAAGACCTGGTCCTGGGTCTCGGAGCTCTTGTTCCAGCAAGGTAAAGAGCGTATGGAGAGGCCGCTCGAAAGCAGAGCCTTGGACACCCTGAAGGAAGTGGAAGGGGGGACCCATTCTGCCTGCAGTTGCACTCAGTGGTGTGGGAAAGCTCTGCAGAGAAGGGCTCACTTAGGAGGACCTTGGAGACTCAGAACACCCTTTTCCACCCAGGAGGGTGGCTGACTCACAAGGCTAGAACTGCCGATCGGACAGATTCATGGAACAGCGCGGCTCTGGGCCAAAGCTCCAGGTCTGTGAAGATGAGGAGGACCTTGGCAGTGAGGGACCTCATCACTGGCCCCTGGTGTGCAGAGTCCTCCTTCCATCCTCGACTCCCACCTCAGCCTGGTCTCCCCTAGAGTCACAGAGCTGCCCAGCTGCCATCGGAACAAGCAGCTCCATGGCTTTTTAGATTAGGTCCTTTGACATCCCATTCCAAGAGAAAATGAAATGATTCCGCAGCAGGCAGCACCCACAGAATTAGGATCATGCCACCCATTTCATTTGAGAGATTTAGGTGGTGTGTGGCAAACTGGATCAGAGCAAGGTTCAGCCCAGTGTTGGGGACACAGGAGTCACATGGATGTCCTTCCACCCGGAGCATATACACACCCTGGACCCTGGCTCTGCAGCAGCGCAGCCTCTTGAAAAGTCTGTGTCTGTAGAATAAGCCAGAGCCCACATGATTCCACGGTCACTGTAGTTGGACCAAGAGACAAGCTAAAACTTGGGAAAGTTAACTCCCCTCCTGCCAGCAATTCTCTCCCTCCATGGTGATGGTGAGACTCTTCCTACTGGGGCCTTTGGTTTCTATTCAAAGCACTGTCTTTCCGTGGATCTCTCTCTCATTAGAAACTTTCCCTTATTTGGATACTTTTTCTAACAGCAACTTACATGTTGAGAGCTCAATGCCCAGGACTCACGAGTAAGTATCCATTTCTCCTTTGCCCAGGTTGGGGGTGGCCAGGGAACAGGCACAGGGAGGAAGCAAGAGAAGGTGACACTGAGGAGAGAAGGTGCCCTGTGTGCCTCTCCTGCCACAAGTCCCTGGGTGCCACGTCTGCCCTCTCTCCCCATTCTTGCCTCCTTGGAGCTGGGGCTCCCTGATCACCCTGCCCTTTCTATTTGTGATTGAAGGCAAAGGAAGCGTCCAGAACCTGGAAGCATCCGGAAAACATTTCGGAGCGACAGCCATGGGCTGAGCAGTTCCCTGACTGAGTCCTCCCCGGGGGTGGGGGCCAGCGGCCGCCCATCCTCCCAGCCCATCATGAGCCAGAGTCTCCCCAAGGAAGGGCCAGATAAGTGCTCCATCAGTGGGCACGGGAGCCTCAACTCCATCAGCCGCCACTCCTCCCTGAAGAACCGGCTGGACAGTCCACAGATCCGGAAGACTGCCACAGCGGGCAGGTCGAAAAGCTTCAATAACCACCGGCCCATGGACCCCGAGGTCATTGCACAGGTAACCGAGGGCCCCGGCCAGGCAGGCAGCATGAGGCTACACCAGGTGCTGCCATTCAGTGTGGCCCCTGCTAAGAGCAACACGACTGGAGCCAGCACAGTGCTTCGTGCATTCTATACTGAGTCCACGGACTGGTGGACATTCAGACCTGCTAGGACAGCTTTCCCAGCCATCTCCTGTTCCTCTGTGTCCCCAACAAGACCCTGAAGGTAGAAAAAGAGAATTCTAACTTCTTACTCATGCACGATGGTACCTCAGTTCAAGAATTTAATTCTTTCCACGATTGTGTTTACAAACCAAAAGGGACAAGAATAGAGTCAAATCCAATGGTTAGGTTCAATGTGCCCCTATGGGGAAATTTGATTTGGTTCTCATCCTATTCAGTTTGCAACCAGAATCATGGAAAGAATTAAGTTTGTGAACCGAGGTACCGCTGAAAACTGCTGATTTTTAAAGCCAGCGGTTAAGAGTATTTTGGTAGAGTCCATTCAGCCCGAGTTTGGGGTCTTAAGGCCCAGTAAGATTCTGTGACGCTGTTCAAGTGTCGGGCCTCCAGTACACTTGTGTCCTCATTCGTAGACGGCTCTGTCTGCCCCATCATTCCGTTCACTAAGGTTGTTACTGATACCCAGAAGGCAAGTGACCAATCCACAATATGGTTCTGGTCTCGAGGACCCTAAAATGCTCTGGCTGCTGGGAGCTTGAGAACTAAGAGCATTTCCAGCCCAAGGATCCAGCTGCAGTATAGATGAGCCCCCCAATTACAGCATTTTCCTGCATACCTGCACCGCACTGATCATTCTCTGTTTCCCATGAAATATTAGCGATCCGGCCCCACCTCTAAAAGTCCGACCACCAGAGCCGCTGCAAGCAGTGCTCTCAGACGTCTCTCCCAACTGTATAATTTTCATTAGACCAGGTAGGAACTAAGGGCCCTCTTTAAGTCTCCACCTGGTTGAGCTGCTCTTTGCTCCATCTTCCAGGGGGCAAGAGGCTGGGTGTGGGCTCTGTTGGCTCCATGGGTGCTCTGCTCAAGGAGGCGACCCGGCACATCCAGTGTTAGCCTGCGGGCCTGAGATGTCTTGCTTCGCTGGCTTTCTGTTCTATGCCTCTGTTCAAGCTGCTGACAGCACTTGGTCTTGCACCATGGGAAGCCTCCCTGGTTCTTCCTTGGTCAGTCATTACTAGGTGTGCAGAAGTACACCCGCAGACAGACTCCAGCTGCACAGCTGGTCTGAGGGAGGAGATGGAGTTCCTCCTGAGCATTTAAAGGTTTGAGAAGGTGGGGGATGTAGCTCAGTGGCAGAATACCTGACTGACATGTGTGAGGCCCTGGGTGTAATCCCCAGTGTCTCAGACACACACACACACACACACACACACACATTTTAAGAATGTCATAGGGATGAGTGAAAGTGGAATTACTGTCAAAAGAAAGCATGGATCACTCTGTAGGACAAAGAAACCATAACAGGGCCTTTGCTTACATGCAGTCTTTCAATGTGAGCTTAATCCCAAGGAGGAGTCCTCTAGTGGTTTGGGGGCACCTGACAAGTTTATTTGGACAGCTCGGGCAGCTGGGAGGTCTCCCCAGAAGGCAGCTGGCTTGCATACAAAGGTTCTTTTTGGTTCCGCCTTAAGCCCTGGGGCTAGAACTGCTGTTTTCTCATAGCTTTGAGTGTTTCACTGAGCTGCAGAAGGTGATTCACCTGTGTGGGTTTTGGCTCCCCCTCCTGGCCATTCTGTGGTTCCCCTACTGGTGACGGGTAGAAGGAAGTGGTTTCAAATTGGACACTCCCATGAACGAGGGTGGGGTCATGGTGAATGCTGGAGGACTGGGACTCTTGAGATTTCCGCATCCTGTGAAAGACTGATGCTTTTAACATTTGGCCTTCAAGTTCAAGAAGATAAAGATCATATTTCATCTCCGCTCCTTTAAAAAACCGTTGAGCACACTTTCAAACAGAAGTAGAGAGAATTAGATAGCACAACCCCTGTCTTTATAGGCCAGCTCCTGACTACTCTAAGTTTATCCATCGTATGCTTCTGGTCTCGAAGACCCTAAGATACTCTGCTGCTGGATTGTCTGTATTTCGTCCATCAATATTTCAGCCTCTAAAACCCAAGGACTCTCATTAAAAATTGGTTCAGCCAGTGTGGTGTGGTGGTACGCACCTGTAATCCCAGCTGCTCAGGAGACTGAAGCAGAAGAATCACAAGTTCGAGGCCGGCCTAGACAATTTAGCAAAACCTTCTCTCCAAATACAAAAAATTTAAAGGGCTGGGAATATAGCTCAGTGCAAGGATTGAATCCTCAGTACAGGGGATGGGGTGTAATAAAGACAAAAAAACTCAGCTCAGTCACTAGGAAAATTGCTCTGACCTCCATTCCCTACATTACGAGCATTCATATGTTCAAGGATTTTGGCCAAATAAAATAACCTGGACCTCTTGTATTTGGTTTCTTTGGCCTATCTTGTTGAAATAGGCTCTCTGGGGATTTGCGCCTTCTTCTGCCTCATCTCCTCCTTTTTCCTGTTTTGCAGGATATTGAGGCAACAATGAACTCTGCCCTGAACGAGCTGCGGGAGCTAGAGCGGCAGAGCAACGTCAAGCACACCCCTGACGTGGTTCTGGACACCTTGGAGCCCCTCAAAACCTCACCAGTTGTGGCCCCCACTTCGGAGCCCTCCAGTCCCCTGCACACCCAGCTCCTCAAGGACTCTGAGCCGGCTTTCCAGCGCAGTGCCAGTACCGCAGGGGACATGGCCTGCGCCTTCCGGCCTGTCAAGTCTGTCAAGATGGCCGCCCCGGTCAAACCCCCAGCCACACGACCCAAGCCCACTGTCTTCCCCAAAACGAATGCCACTAGCCCTGGTGTCAACTCGTCAGCTTCCCCACAGTCCACTGACAAGTCTTGTACTGTCTGAGGGGTATAATTTAATTGTTTTAGACAAGGGGACTGTAGGGACTGTTATTAAAATCTTCCTATTTAACTAGCTTGGGGACTTCAGTTGGAAGTTAGATTCTAAGTTGTTATTGCAGGAATTAGCCTCCCCGTCAACCCAAAACCTTGAGAATGAAGCCCTCGTTCCCGCCTTTCCCTTCCCTTCCCACTGCCCTCTGCTTCCCCGGTCATTGTAGTCCAGCCAGCTGCAGTAATACTGTTTTTAGGTTAGCCAGAGACAGAGTTTTCGTTGTCAGGTCACTGTGAAATCTGGCAAGGTGGGTCACGAGGACTTGGGCTCCAGCCTCCGTCCCCTCTGGCCACAGGGGGCGCCTTGACCACCTGTCGGCGCTTATATCCAGCTCTCAGTGCCATCTGGCTTTGGCCAGATCTGATTATAGGAAATCATATACACATAAAACAGTCCGTTCTTCGTTTTACACACACACACACACACACACACACACACGTTTTCTAGTCTCTGGCACGTGTAGCCTCCCAAGTCATAAACCAGTCTCTTTGTAAATTATTGTGGCAATTCATAAGGAGCCACCAGGGGTCTCTGTTTCCGTTATAAACTTTGTTCTGTCTGGGCCAGAGAACCTTCCCTAGCCTTTGGACTCTCTCCCTCACTCTGAAACGTAGCAGGATGGGCCGATCCTGTAATCTGCACAGGGTGGGGGTGTCTTTCCCTCCGTCTGCTTTCTGTTGCTGTGAGTTGGTCACTGGTGTGTGTTTTGCTCTCCTCCATCCCGTAGAAATACAACCCAATCTTACTAAGGAGCTTTTCAAGTTTTTCCAAATGTATAGACATTTCTCACGTTCCTATCTTTGTCTCTGATGGACCGTTTTCCATTTAAGACATTTTCCTATATAAGACAGTTTTATAGCTGGTTCCTTTTAAAGTAAAGAGTCTTAAAGTTTTATTGTGTTTGTGGCAGGTTTGAAAAAGGTAAGAAATGGGTCCTTACTCCTCCCGTATTTTTGGCACTTAAAACATAAGATTCATTTTCCTATTAAAAAGTCAAATTCCACTTTGCTAATACAAAACTTGCTCCCAAATGAAGAACTATGTTAGGTGCACCCCTCGGTTTATTTCTTATAAGGTCTCTCTCCAGGGATAGACAGGGACTTAGCACTAGTTCAAGAGAGACCTGTCCCTTAAAGTCGCTTTTCATTTATCCAAATGAGGCCTACTAAAGGAGCTTGACCCCAGAACGTCTGGACTCTTCCCAAGACCAGAATCTAAAGAGAATTAGATACTGCATATTCTGCCCTTTCTTTGGGATTTTCCTGGCTGCCCTCCAAAATGCAGAACCAATACCCTTGCATGCTCCAACCCAGGCTCCAAACCAGGTGCCCGTGTCCCAGCTCCCCTAACATGGGCTGCCACTGGAGCACCAGGATGGGAGACACCCGCCTCTCAGGCTCACAGGTCCCAGACAGCTACTTGAGTAAAAACTGAAGCTCATTCCTCTTCTGTTTTCTGATTTGAAAGCCATGCTTTTATTCTAGCCTTTTCATTTTCTGTAGTTTAGGAGAGATGGTAGATTACCATGCTGGTGGGAAAATCTGAGTGTAATCTTTGACCTAGAAGGATCCTCTTGGCACCAACGTGTGAAGTCGGTAGCTGGAGCCATGGAAAGCTAGGATGCTTCTCATCCCGTGTGATAGAAGGAAGAACCTGGGGGAATCCCTGATGCGAAGGAGAACCTATCCCATCAGGGAAACCACTCCAGGAGCCAGGGTAGCTGGGGTCCCTTCAGCAGAGTCCCCTGAAGAGGTAACCCCAGTTTTTAGGATTCTTGGTCTTTCTTGCTCTGTTTAGTGGCCTGTTCTTGTCTTGACCTTTCAGACTCAAGGATCTGCTTCCTAGCTGAAAACGAAACCCTACTGTACACTCTGCATTCCTTTTACTCCAGCTGATCAAAACTGGTTCCTATACCTGCTCTTCGCCCTTCTTTCCAGTACTCTCTCTAAGGAAGTGAAAGCGAAACTTTCTTAAAGATAACACTTCGGGCCTGTTCTGTTCCTCTTGCCTTATTTCTCTTTCAACCCTGTACATGACTTGTGTTTGCCATCCCCTTGGTCACTGTCCCTCTGCTGATTTGTGTCCTAAACTGAACAGTGTGTGAGTGGTCACCTGTGAGCCCCCAGCTCTGGGAGCCGGGTGTCATCCTTACCCCTGGTGCTCCTGACACTTGCGAGATGGCCCTGTCCAGAGGACTGGGAGCCGATAGGAGGAGAGTCCTTCTCGGCAGAGCTCACCGCAGTCAACTGGAATTGAGGTTGCACACTGTGATTTTACACCAACAAGCCCAAAGGAGCTGGTCACCCAAGCTTGGGGAGATCAGTCTTCCGACACACTTGCCGAAACCAGCATGATGCTTCCAGGAGCCCTGCTCTGCCGCCGTGGCGTGGATCCTCTTCCTGATGTGCACTCTGAAGGGTCAGTTTTGGGAAGAGAGGTGGGGTGGGGCTTCCAGCATCCCAATTTGGAAAACAGAGGAGTTTGCAGCCAGCACCTGGAAACTGGAAACCCTGGTCTCAGCCAACCTCCTCAGGGCACCCTGGTTTCTCCCCAAGACAGGAGCACTGGCGCCAGCATCAGAAGGAACAGACCTCGGGGAGGGCTGGTGTCCATGGACTTGACTTTCAGAAGAGAACTTAGATCTTCCAGGGAATTGCAATGTTGTGGCGTCTGACTTGTATGTCACGTTTGTGTAAAATGGTATATTCTTTAAATAGTGTTGATAACTGGAATATTGTATGTGTGCTTGGAGATGCTTTGTGTGAACCTAAGACTGTCACTCAACAGATGTTGGATTGGGGAAAATCCAAAGCACAACTTCAAAATAAAATACATTTTTAGGTTTCGATGCTGCAGTTCGCATCCCTTCCCTGCTGTCTGATTCAGGAGCGCAGCTGCTCAGAGGGATTTTTGATTTGCTCGTGCTATCAGAGCCCTGCCTGGCAACAGGGAGGAGGAGATGGCCTGAGCCAGCCACCTCCCTCTCCCGCCAAGACCCAGCACAGTTGCATTTAGAACGTGGCTTTCTTTTCTCCCGGCATTTCCATTTAGCTCATACGTGGAACCTAAGAGATTGGGCAGAAAGGCTCCCAGCACGCCATTGGCCAGGCTGTTGCCATGCGAACCATTCCCTTCCTGAGTCCACCTTCCCTGATCTCACTGAGGGCTGCTCTCATTTCTATTTTTAGTCAGATTTCCCCCTTGGTGGAGTGAAGCCTAAGAAGTTGGCTGAAACTTTGCCAGCTACAACTAAGGGTGCCCAGAGGTTCTTTTTCTTCCACAACCGGAGCCCTGAGTCACTCTGCCTGTGGCCACCCCTGTGCTGTTGGTGGGGAGGCAGGCATGAGATGCTTTGCCCTTTAGATTTGGGTTATAATGAGAGATAACAACTTAGCGCTTGGGGCCGGAGATGAGCTGTTGCTCCACCATGCTCTCCTGTCATGACGCACCCCACAGGCCCAAATCAACACACCCAGCCTGCCACAGACAGATCTCTAAAGCTGGTTCCAGATGCCCCACTTCCTAGAAGAGGAATTGAGTCTGGAGCTAGCAGGATTCCTTGGGCTGGTTGACAACTCTGGTTCTTGGTCGACTCATCATTGGTCCTTGGAACCCACCATTGTCCTTGGTGGCTACTGGAAGACTGAGCCACCCAGCCCATCAGCCCTTTTTACTCTGCCTGTAGGTCGTACCCTAGCTGGGACCTTTGGTCTTGTCACACATCTGTGAGCTGCTTTTCTTCCCCATGTGGGAACAAGTGCATATATATATTTTATAAATATAGAATTAATAAAAAGCAAGATAGCAAAGAAAAGTAACTTAAAATGAGTTCTAGAGCCCTAAGTGGGCCCACACTTATGTCTAGGGGCTTATTCTAATACCAGTGGGTGGGCGTGCATCAGACCTCTCCGGTGTGAGGCACTTTCCTGAGTTCTGTGGTCATGCAAGGGTCCTACTGGGCCTGGCCTGGACACCTCCTTTGAGTGCTCATCCGTTATTTGTGTATCTCGCACTCAGCCTTGTCAGGCCCTCCCAGCCTGTTGCCTCTCCCCCTCCCCTGTGTAAATACAGAGACACCTTGAGTTCTCCTGCTGGGCCCTTGACTTGGAGGCAGAGCTGGGCTGTTCTTTTGCCCTGCGGAGTGAGTCCTCCCTCAGAGTACAGGCAGAGGGAGGCTTGGTGCACCCGAGTAGCTGAGGTGGAGACAGTTCTTAGGCTGTGACAGACAACCAAAGAGACCTTTTAGAGAGTCCCAAGGCAAAGGCTACTTCCTCTCATATTCTTTTATTTTGGGAGCGAGGGGCGCGGTGGTTGAGTCAGGGTCTCACTATATAACGCAGGCTGGCCTTGAACGCCTAGTGATCCTCCTGCCTCAACCTCCAAAGTGCACCACCATGCCCAGCTCTCATATATTCTGATGAGAGCTTGATGGAAGTGAGTGGCAGTGAGCAGCTGAAACACAAGCCATTTCATCCAGATAGAAACAAAAAAGACCGGGTGGTGTGAATTTAGGAAATAGTCTTTAAGATGATCTCATCTAAATGTTTACAGTTATAGGAAGTGTCCTTTTACTCGGGAGTTAACCTCACATATTACATGTAACAAAGACTCAGACATTTAGTCAGCAGCCTTCAAGCCTTGCTATCCAGCCCTGTCATGCAGTATTAAACAGGTAAGGGAGCTTCCTAGTCAGGACAGATAAATAAGCAAAATAAGTGTTGATCTGAAAAATGAAACTACGTAACAAGAGAATGAGTATCGGGCTTGATCAGGAAAGGCCACTACAGTAGGAGAGAGGACGTCAAGAACTCCGCTTGGGCTGGCAAAGCCGAGATGACAAACAGCCATCCAGGAAGAAACATCAGATGGACTTGGACAGATGTGTGACTCTGGGGCGTCGGGAAGAAGTCCTGCTTGAAAACAAATATGTTCACACTGTGAGATTCCTGGAAGGAGGAAAAGGTCCTCATCACTAGAAGCCAACCAGAGGGGAAGGAACCACAGAGCAGAGACGAGGAGCGAGCCACGGTGAGGTGGGTGCTGGGCAAGCACGTGTCACAGAAAGCAAGAGAAGGCCTCGCCTGACAAAGAGGGAGGGACCCATGTTGGGGCACGTGGGGTGACTTGAGGTCGTTAGAAGGGGAAACCTTGATTGTGACTGGACCGTATTTTCAGGCTAAGAGAGATGAGTCCCAGTGGAGTAGGTTGAGCAGTAAGTAAGAAGGGAAGAGGAATCCCAAGAGCATCAAGAGGGCCAAAGGGACCAGGCTTTGTTCTTAAGGCCAAGCGAAGCCGGGCATGGTGGCGGGGTGGGGGGTGGGATAAGGCAGGAGGAGCGCACGTTAGGAGCCTGGGCAACTTAGTGAGACCCTGTCTTGACATAAAAAATATAAAAAGGGCTGAGGATGTAGCTGGGTGTGAAGGCCCTGGGTTCAATCCCCAGTACCACACGATAAATAAAAGGACAGTGTCAAAGCTCTTTGTTTGGTGAGCCGGATCCAGCAGAACAGAAAGGACTATGCAGCAAAGGAAGCTACAGTCACACAGCCCGAGCGACAGGGTGGCCAGGCCGGCAAAGGGGACCATCGTCCTGTCTCCGGCAGGTGTGGGGGCAGACAACAAAGGGGAGCTCCCTTTGGACTGCACCTTCCACTTCAGCAAAGCTGAGGGCCAGGCCTTTGACTGAGAGTGGGGTGAAGGTCGAGGGGTGGTTGGAGGAGCCCTGACAAGGAGTGAAACTTTCTGCACCAGGAAGGACGAAACGCGCCCTCAGCCCCCCCGTCCCCACTACTCGTGGAGAAGCGCCAGGTCTGGCAGCAGTGTTTGTCCCTCCTTCCCCACCAGAGCCCCTGGCCCGCAGGTTTCCTCCAGAGGACTGCCGAGGGTGGCAGGGAGCAGGGTCACTTGGCCCTTCACACTTGTGACAGAGCACAGGCGTGTGTTCACACTGGGCCTGTAAGCCCCGCCCCTCCCTGGACCCCGCCTTCCCCTTCCTTTGAGGCCCTGGGCAGGTGGGCCTGCTGGGAAAATTTGGTTCTGGCCACTCAGGCAGAAAAAAACAGTTAATATCGCTTGCTCGCTTGCTTGCTTTCTTGCTTCTTTCTTTCCTACTTTCTTTCTTTCTTTCTTTCTTTCTTTTTTGTGCTGATGGTGCTGCAGATTGACCCCAGAGCCTCATACATGCTAAGCATGCACTCTGCTTCTGGGCTGCACACCCTGCCCCGACTTTGTGGTGGTTGTTATTTTGAGACAGGGTCTCAATATTTTGCCCAGGCTGACTTTGAACTCGTAGGCTTAAGCCATCTTCCACACCTCAGCCTCCCACCACACCCCAAAAGACTAGTCTATGTTCAGAATTTACCAGGCGCCAGGCGTTTCATCTCCTTGTTTCACTCTAGTCCTAAAGGCAAGGTTGACGGGCTTGGCCAAGGTCACACGGGGTAAGAGGCAGTCAAAGCTCTATGACAACTACTAGCTCTGCGCCCTTTCCGGGACGACACTCAGCCTCCTTGGTAGAGGCACATGGGAGGGCTTTTCTTCCTGAGAGACCCCTGGGGACCCTTTCCCGCCTTTGGTCCTGATGCCCTTTGGATTGCCACTTGTCTTTCTAAGCTTCCCAGAGCCACTCAGGAGCATGTGGCGGGGCCTCTTAGCAGACTTCTCCTTCTCTGCTAGGAGCCTCCAGACTCTTGCGCCTCCCCAGACGAGACACTGACCATCTTGTCCAGGTAGAGGGTATGATGACGCAGGGGATGCCCAGTGAGCAATAGACAGATTCTTCCATCACTTTCTCGCCACTGAGACAAAAGCCCAATGCTCACAATTTACAGGAGAGGTCTATGTCAGCTCATGGTTACATCCCTGGTCAGCTGGCTCCAGGGCAGAACAATGTGGTAGAAGGGCCTCCTGCGGAGGAAACCTGCTAACCTGGTTGGCAGGAAGCACAGAGCCAAGGGAGGAGAGAGGGAGGGAGAAAAACCCTTCCAGGCCCCGCCCCCCAAGGCCACCTTCTTTTTTTTTTAAACCAAGAGCATGTACATCGTATACATAATGGTCACATTCATCATGGTTATTTTGTACTTGTACATGATGTATGTTGGTTTTGGCCCCTCTTCCCCACCCTCTCTTCTGCTGCCCCCTTCTCTATTTACAGCAGGTTATTTTTATTTTTTCATTTTTCCCCTTTCCCCTTTCTTTCCTTTTTTCCTTCCTTCTTTTCCCCCTTCTGCCTTTCTAGTTCTCCTGTCTTTTGAATATTATCTTCTTTTTATATAATATCGATTACACCTCTTTGTCCTTATTTACACTTATGGTTTCTCATATCAGAGAAACAATTTGATGTATACTCATGAGTGTCTGATTTATTTCACTTAAGAGTATGTTCTCAAGGTGCATCCATTTACCTACAAATGTCTCTACTTTTTATGGCCGAATAGTACTCTGTTGTTATAGAAAAACCACATCTTCTTTAGCCATTCATTAGTTGTTGGGCGTTTAGGTTGTTCCCAAGACTTAGCTATGGCCTTCTGACCAGGCCCCTCCTTGTAACAGCTATAGCACCCCGTAATCCGGTCATTGTCTCTAAACCCCACCTCTGCGCACACCCGGATATAAACCACTGTCTACATACCTACACTTGCCATGCTGTCCTTGCCCCAGCCCCTGAGCAAAGACACTGAGAAAGAGAGACCAGGCTTGCTAGAAAGAGGAAGGTGAGAGCGAGCGCTGGTTCATCAGGGGAAGATGCGCAGCGTTTAGGGACCGGCAAGGTTAGGGTGCAAACCTCAGTGGCCCAAAACAACGCTAAAGCCAGATGTCCTCTGTGGGCCAGCAGGGGGCGCTGTGCGCCATAAAAGTCACTCGGGACCTGGACGGCTAGAGGAGCCACCAAGCTGTACGCAATCAGCTTGCCAGAGGGCAGGAGCTAGCGTCTTCCAAGAGCAGATAGAGCTTTAAGTGGAAGTGCCAAGCTTCTCCCCCTCCCCAGTCACGGGCCGGAGAGGTGCGGTTTTCTCCTGTGCCCAGCAGGGGGAAGACCGGGAACACTGCCCGGCCCTGAAACCGTTCGTCCGGCTGTGCAGAGAGAGGCAGCAGGGTGCCGGCTCCTCGTTATCATCAGGTAGATCTCCGAGCAAGCGGGAGGCAGTTAGCTCCGCTGTCACCGTGAAGGGTGGAGCTGGCAGAGGAAACCACCAGGTGTGGCCTTGGGAAAGTCCCTCCAACATTCTATCGAAACATGGAATTTCCTGGTTTTAACCATTTCTTATTCAGCTGCTGACCCAGAGCTGCCCGGCGCAGCCCTGACCTCTCCAGCCTTCTAGGACCTCGGGGGCGCCTCCCCGGTTGAGAGGGTGGCACACCTGGCCTGCAGCCCCAGCGGTCTCTGGAACTCGGAGGCAATTGCTGAAGGTGGGTGGTCTGGGTGCCTTCGACCCCAGGAGTGTCGGTGCCCCTCCTCGCTGGCTGGGAGGGTCCAAAGTGTCTCTGGAGAAGATGACCTGGGTTCCCGTGCTTGCAGGAAGGAGTCCAATCCAGCCTGTCCTGGAGTAGCGAGGCACAAGCACGGCGTTGGATCTCCTGGTGTGGGAATGCTCCACCCGGTTAACTTGCCCAACCTGCTCTGTTGACTCCCAGCGAGCCCTGAACGTCCCTGCTCCGGTGAACTGTGAGCCGGAACCTCATTTCCTCACCTCTTCGCCTCTTTGTGGCCCAGACGCTGGTCCTGTCGCCTCCACCTGGGAACTCACAGAATCCTCTTTCTCCTCCCTGCTTGGGTGGGGTGGGGGGAGTGGCAGCAGCAGAGCTGCCTGTCTCTTTAAGAGAGAGAGAGGGAGAGAGAAATAGAGAGAGAGTGAAATCAGGAAGTATGAGCGAGCCCAGCACCCCAGCTATGCTGGGCTGGGCGAGCTGCTGAGGGGGCAGCAACTCCCGGGGCGGCACAGGCCATTCCAGCTGGTCCTGCCTGAGGGTCCTTGGGGCCCGCAGCTACCAGGATGCTCTGGGCACTGCCCAGGAATGCATGTGGGCTCTGAAAGTCTGGGGGTGCTGCTGGGTCCCAAAGCCTGCATGCCCTGCGGCTGAGATGGGGTGAGTGTATGGCATGGTGGGGGAGGGGGGCCCGGGCAGCAGGTGGACCCCTTTTCCTGAGTGCCTGGCCAGTGTCCTGCGCCCCCTCCCTGGGCCTCTCCGTAGCTGTTGGGGGCCAGGTGGTGTCCTGCATTCCCTCTCTGGTGGACACTCTTGCAAGTGTGGGGACTGTTTGGGGGCCAGCAAGAAACAGGGAGAGCCACCACAGGCCACCAATGCTGCTTTGCTGGGCTCTGCGTTCTGACACCCCAAGCTGGGGGTTCAGCTTCTGGGTGACCCCTCTCCCTGGGGTCCTTTTCCCTGGAGTGGGAGTGGCCAGGAAAGGCTCCAGAGTCCCTGGGGAATAGGGCTAGAAACCACTCCCCTGGTTGCCGCATGTGGGGGGGGGTTGACAAACAGGAAAGGGTTAAAGGCTGGGGCTGGTGGCCTTTGATGGGGGCTAAGAATCAAACAGCACCAAGGGGGCCTCTCATCCGCCCTGCCCTCCTCTTTCCGGTGTAACTCAGCCCCTGAACTTGCCCTAGACAGAAAGCGCCGGGGTGCTGGGAGAGCCTCTGCCTGACTAGGAGTCCAGTAAGTGCTCTGGTCCCAGAGGAGCCCACGTGGGTGGGGAGGCCGTGGGCGGGTCTGCAGCTTAGGTAGGCTGTGTCCACTAGCTCCACCATCCAGACTCTCCTCTCTGAAAGGTGGGGACAGGGGCTGGACAAGACAGAGTCAGGCCAGATGTGCCGCCATCAGCGCTTCACCCCGGGTCCTCTGCGGTGCCCTGGCCCGTGCTGAGCCCAGCCCTAGGGAGGGTGATGGAGGTGGTACAATCTGCTGCCCCTCAGCTACCCTGGCTGGGCTCTTGGCCTTCGTTCCAATGTCCTGGCTACAGCCTCACCCCTCAGCCTTGGGAGTGGGGGACCCCAACCAACCCATGCACCTGGGCTACTGCCTCTTGTTTGGAACCCTCTTGCACAATGCAAACAGGAGCCTCTCATCTGAAACCAGCACCTGCCCTCTGATCTTTCCAAGTGGCCTCCAGCTTGAGGACCGGACACTCTCCAGCGTTTTGCATTTTTGGAAATGATTAGAGAGAAAAGACTCTAAACTAAGCAACAGAGAACTGCAGGCCTGGCGACACTCAATTTGAGAAACTAGATGTCAGAACAGGAAAAGGCCCTGGTCTGGTCCAGCCTTATTTCAAATATTTAAGAGATGGGGATCTCTCTTGTGCCCTTGCCTCCAGGCGTCCCAAGAGGGCTGGCCCTGGCTCTGCTTTTCAGGGAGGTGTTGAGTTTTACCTTCTAAACTGTGCTTTCTAGAACCAGTTGCTTTAGGGGAAGCAGCTTCCCAGAGAGCAGGATGGGCGGGAACGAAGATAGGGAACAGAGCGGCGCAGGGCTTTCGGATCCTCCCCTCCAGCAGCCCTGTCCCTCTCTGGCCCATCGACCTGGTGGCCTGGGAGCAGCTGTCGGCTTAGGCAGCAGGAAGTGGAGAGTGGGCAGGCGAGTGGGTGGGTGGGAGCTCTGGGCTGGTGTTGCAATCCTGGAGATTTGTGGTGGCGACTTACGTTGCTGACCTGCTGCCTGACCCGGGGCCCTTCCTCCACATGATTTCTGCTTCCTGGGACGGTGCCAGGCTTGGATGCCAAAACCCCACAGCCCTCAGTGCCCCGAAGAAGTGAAGGAGTAAGGAGGTTTGTCTCTGCAGAACAGCCTGTCTGGGAGGGTGTGAGGGCGGACACATGGCTCTGGGGGTGGCTTGGGCTCAGGCGGAGTGCTCTGCTGCTGCTGCGCTGGGTTCTCTGGGGGAAGTTACTCAGCCTTTCTGTGTCTCCCTGTTCGCTGCTCCCTTGCCCGAGAAACGGCCCCATGGAGCCTGTCATGGGTGGTCTTGGAGCACTGGGAGCTGGCACACCAGGGCAGGGACAGAGTTGTAGGGTCCCTGGTACGTACTTTCTCCAGGTAGCAGGTGGCCAGCCAGTCCGGGGCGGGAGATGCAGAGCACGGCCAATTACCTGTGGCACACGGATGACCTGCTGGGGCAGGGGGCCACCGCCAGTGTGTACAAGGCCCGCAACAAGGTAGGAAGCAGCCCTGGTGGCCCAGGCAGGCCCAGCAGCTTCGGTGGGCTTGAGGTGTTGCCCTGGGCACTCGGGGCAGGCAGGCCCTCTAGGTTCAGGCCAGGTGCAGGGTGCTGCAGAGGGCTCCTGGGCATGATGACGTGGGGCAAACCTCCGGGGGAGGTGACAGCCCGTGGATGCTCAGAACTGCAGAGGGGAGAGGTCGGAGCTGTTTGGTTTCTCCCGCTTCGGCCGCTGAGTTGCACTCTCACCTGAAGTGCCACTCCGGGCTGAAGAGTTGAGTCAGGCCGGCCTGGTTCCAATCCCAGGCCTGCTGCTGCTGCCAGGAAGTGCCCGCTGCCCTCGTGGGCCTGTCTGCAGCAACAGTAACCAAACCCTCAGCCTTGGAACAGCCGGCGTGCCGGGCCCTGGTCGCCTCTCAGTGTGATCCAGTCGGGAAGGAGCTGGGGGTGGGAGCCCGGGAAGGAGAGGCCGGGCAGAGGGGCCGCTCCCCACACCACCCCTCCCCACGGCAGAAATCCGGGGAGCTGGTGGCCGTGAAGGTCTTCAACACTGTCAGCTACCTGCGGCCCCGAGAGGTGCAGGTGAGGGAGTTTGAGGTCCTGCGGAAGCTCAGCCACCAGAACATTGTCAAACTCTTCGCGGTGGAGGAGACGGTGGGTCCCCAGCTTGGTTGGGGCTGGGTCACCATGAGAGACTTGGTCCCATGCTAATCAGCTGGCAAACTGTGGAGGGGAGGGAAGGATGTCGGAGGCAGGACGGCACACAGGAAGGGACTCGGCACCCGTGCCTACTCAGGGAGGGCTTCCTGGAAGGGGCGGCCTTGGAGTACCGTGTGTGGGGCCCACATGGGGCCAAGTGGGGCAGGCCGGCTAGGACAAGGCCCTAGAGAATGGTGCCAGCTCTGGATGGGTGGGGCTGCCGTTCTCCCTCCTGCAGGGGGCTGGCCGGCAGAAGGTGCTGGTGATGGAGTACTGCTCCAGTGGGAGTCTGCTGAGCGTGCTGGAGAGCCCCGAGAACGCCTTTGGGCTCCCCGAGGAGGAGTTCCTGGTGGTGCTGCGCTGCGTGGGTGAGCCGCCCTCCCGCTCCCGCTCTGGGCAGACTGGCTGCCTGCACCCTGCACACTGGGCAGCCCCTGAGGGCTGTGAGGGGAGCAAGTTCCCCAGTACAGACGCCCAGAACCCGTGAGGCTCACCATCCACAAGCAGAATCCACATATCTGATTCCTGCCTTAAAAATCTGCAATTTAAGAATGAAATTCAAAAAGGATCATTCAGCAGTGTCGAAGGCAGCATTATTCACAAAAGCCCAAAGGTGGAAACAGCCTAAAAGGAAACAGTGTGGTACCTAGTGCAGTTGATTATACTTCAGCCTAGAGAAGGAAGGACATTCTTAGCTGGGCCTGGTGCCACATACCTGTAGTCCCAACGCTCTGGGAGGCTGAGGCAGGACGATTGCAAGTTTGAGCCCAGTCTGGGTAACTCAGTGACTTGGCGAGACCCTGTCTCAAAAAAAATAAAATAAAGGAGGAGGGAGGGCTGGGCTCAGTGTGTTTCAGTGTGGGAAGACGGGAGGCTCTGGCGATGGCGGAAGCGATGTCTGCAAGACACTGAAGGTGCCTAATGTCACTGCACTGTACACTTAAAGATGGTGGAGATGATGAATTTTGATAAGTATACTTACACACACAGACACACACACACACACACACACAGACACACACACAGAGTAGGGAGTGAAGGCGTGCCTGGGTCTCGTAGAGGACCCGGATGAGCCCAGCGTCCTTGCCCCCACCTTTCGCCCAGCCCGGTTCTGCCTCTCCTGTGGGCCCGTCTCCCTGGGCCCAGGACAGCATGCCCCAAGATGAGCCTCGGGCCCATCTGTCCCCAGTGGCCGGCATGAACCACCTGCGGGAGAATGGCATCGTGCACCGCGACATCAAGCCCGGGAACATCATGCGCCTTGTCGGGGAGGAGGGACAGAGCATCTACAAGCTGACGGACTTCGGGGCCGCCCGGGAGCTGCACGATGAGGAGAAGTTCGTCTCTGTCTATGGGACAGAGGAGTACCTGGTGAGTGAGGTGCCTCTGCCCCCGCAGGAGAAGGGCTAGCGCCTCTCTGCTTCTGGCAGGGTGCTAGCTCGCCCTGTACCCAAGCCCCAGCCGGGAGAATTCACCTCATCCTGTTCTTGAAAACAGCAGAAGTCTGCTGAGCCTGCCCAGGCCAGTCTGACCCTCATGGAGGAGGGAGGGACACAGCAGCCACTGCCTGCCCCAGGGGAGATGGGGGTAGAGGGAAGGTCTGGGGAGGTGACAGCGCCCTTTGAGATAGGTTCCCACTATATAGTTCAGGCCAGCCTTGAACTCATTGTGTAGCCCAAGCTGGCCCCAAACTCGCAGCAATCTGGTGGTCGGGGCTCAGGCCCGTCCCGCCCTCAGCCTCCACGGCTGGTCTCTGACTCTCCCCACAGCACCCTGACATGTATGAGCGGGCGGTGCTGCGCAAGCCCCAGCAGAAGGCGTTCGGGGTGACCGTGGATCTCTGGAGCATCGGGGTGACCCTGTACCATGCAGCCACCGGCAGCCTGCCCTTTGTCCCCTTTGGTGGGCCGAGGCGCAACAAGGAGATCATGTATGGGCCAAGGAGTGAGGGGATTTGGGTCCTGGACTTTCTCCCGGCAGACTCCTGGCCCCTCCTGGTCCCTGCTGTGTCTGTGTGCCCCAGACTCCTTTTAGGGCCTTCATTAGTCACTCAGTCAGACTAGAAGCTGAGTTCTCTCTGGCTTCTTGATGGGCAACCCTATACTCTCCTCTCTCTCTCTCTCTCTCTCTGCAATACTGCTACTGAGAATACTAGGTCTGCTCTACCACGGAGCTACCTCTCTAGCCCTTTATTTTCTATTTTGAGACAGAGTCTAAATTGCCCAGGCTGAGCTCCGCTCACAGTTCTTCTGCCTCAGCCTCCCCACTGGGCCAGCATACACGCCTTCATCCCTTCCTTCACTCGCTGCTGCTTGCCCTTCTCCGTGGAGGGGCATTTGCCTGGGCCGCAAAGCCTGTGGGCTGAGGGTGGGCTCACGTTCTTCCTCTGGTTTCCACCTGGGGACACCAGGTGCTCCCAGAGTGCCCATCCCAAAACAAAGAGATGCAAGATGGCATCAGAGCAAAACCATAGTGCCCACCCGCAGGAAGCTCCGAAACGTGAGGGTTTGCAGCCGTTAGGGAGGTTAACCCGGAAAGGGCCCAACTTCCAGCAGCAGGGTGAGGGAGCAGCTGGAAAAATGGCCGTCGGACCTAGAGCTCAGAGTGTTTGCATAAACCTTAGGGAAGGAAAGAACAACTTGTGACCAGCCTGGGCTTTGACTGACAGGGGCGAGATAAGAGGGGAGAGCCGTGGGGCAGGGGAGTGGGCACAGGCTGGACCTGCTGCTTCCAGCTGGCGTTCACATCCCAGAAAGTTTGTACAGAAATGGCGCCATGGCCCTGGCGGTCGGCTGAGATGGATTTAAGTCAACGTTCCCTTCAAAAACGCGAACTGGTTCGACTGATTAACTCCCCTTACCCCTCCGGCCCCCAATCCTCTGGCCTGTGGCTCTAAATCTAGGTCCTTGAAGAGTTTCCCTTTTGTCAGTGGATTAGCAGAGAGGTCGATGCGTACACCCTCAGCCCAGGGGCAGGCTGTGTAGACCTACATTCAGTTTAGGGTCAAGGACAGGCGATGTCAGGGAAGGCCAGACTTGGAAGGGAGGGGAGGATTCCAAGAAGGAAGGAGGTGGCATATCAGGGGCCAAGCTCAGTATGGCCCAGGCATGGAGGCAATTGGGCTGTGGGGTGTGCAGAAGGGTAGAGGCATTGGAGAGTGAGAAGGTTTCTGCCTACAGCAAGGGGCTGGAGCTGGGGCTGCCAAGGAAAGGTGATTCCATTTCCCAGCCTGCATCAGGGTAGCCAGGTGGCTCCCACCTCCCTCCTGAGTTCATTGCCACTTGAAGTGTGATGGGCTCTGGAGGATCCTGTTGACCTGATTCTGCCCTGCCTCAGGTACCGGATCACTACAGAGAAGCCAGCAGGGGCCATTGCAGGTACTCAGAGGCGGGAAAATGGGCCCCTGGAGTGGAGCTACACCCTCCCCATCACCTGCCAGCTGTCCATGTGAGTGGACTGGCAGACGTGGCGAGTCTGGGCTGGGCACCACTTCTCTGAGGAGTCAAGACTCTGGAAGCCGGCCCAGCAGAGCCCCAGGCCTGCTGTGGACTGCGTGCACCACAGTCCCTTTGTGGTCTTGGGTTTTACAAGAATTCCCTTCAGCCTGTTTGCCCCGCCATCTTGGTCCTGGGTCCTCGGGCCTTCTCCTGGGACACCCCCATTACCTACTTAAGGAGGACATGTCCAGTTCCAGCCTCTGACAGTCTCCATGTCCCGGGAGGGCAGGGGGCTGCAGACCCAGCTCGTGCCTATCCTGGCCAACATCCTGGAGGTGGAGGAGGCCAAGTGCTGGGGTTTCGATCAGTTCTTTGCTGAGACCAGTAACATCCTGCAGCGGGTCGTAGTCCACGTCTTCTCCCTGTCCCAGTCCGTCTTGCACCACATCTACATCCACGCCCACAACACGTGAGTGGGGACGAGGAGGGCAGGAACTTTCTCCCCTTCCGGAGCAGCAGTGCATGTCCCAGGCAGCATCTCCTAAAGGACCTGCAGTGGGCAACTTAGGAAAGCTTCGGGGGCCAAACTTGGTTCAGAAAAGCACCAGTTCCCCACGGCAGGCAGGGTTCCTTGCTTACACCTCAGAGATTCACCTTGGGAAGGCTGATGTGCATTATAAACCCAGTGTGTGGGGGTGTGTGAGATACATTTCTCAATGCACTGTATGGAGTACCTTACGGGACGGGGAGAATTTTTGTAGAAGCGCAGTGGGAGCAGGTACAAAAGTAGATGCTGAGTCCCTTTCCCGCTCTGTCTGTAAGACATGAACCCTGCCCTTTATCTCTCCATCCTCAGTGAGGGAGGCCTGCCCTGCTCCCTCTTCTAAAAAGCTGAGCCTTCTCCACAGACAAAGTTCTGGCTGGGGTGTGGTCCCTCAGTCTTCTCTCTGGCTGCCGACCCTCCCGTCCCTCCCCTCGCTGTCTCTCTGTGGTCTAGGATTGCCATCTTTCTGGAGGCCGTGTATCAGCAGACCAACGTGGCCCCCCAGCACCAAGAGTACCTCTTCGAGGGTCACCTCTGTGTCTTCGAGCCCAGCCTCTCAGCACAGCACATTGCCCACACGACGGCCCGCAGCCCCCTGACTCTGTTCAGCTTGGCCTGCGACACCCCCAAGGGTCTGACCTTCAGGGACCGTGAGTGTGGCCACCGAGGCTGGACTTTTGCTCTGGTCATATTCTCCTCCAGGCTCCAGGGGTTTACAACCCGGGATGTGGACGGATTTTCCTTTGGGGTGTTTCTTCGGGCCCATGGGGTACAGAGGCAGGTCTGGGTTTTAATTCTGCACATGCCTCTAAGATGCCACATGACCTGCGTGGGCTTTTCCAGGTCCTCAGAGTGGTGAAAGAAACTCCAGTTGAGACAGGGACATTAGCATTTCATCTGCTAACAGGGATACCGCAGGGTGTGTTAGAAGAAGGCCGGGTGGTCAAGGGTCCAGCTTTGTCCTTTCTCCAAATTCTAGCAAAAGTGTCGTTCCTTCTCATTAGAATGCTGCCAACTTCATCCTTCTCCTCTGAGGTGGGGAAAGGAGATTAACTTTGACACACAACAAGGTTTCGTCTCTTTTCTGACTGTTGAAATGGGGCCTTAAGCTTGAGGGTGTAGTTCTCAAAAGTGGTCACAAGGTGGCGGCAAATAACTACGACTGGAAAGGCCCACCTGCAGTCCAGGTGCGGAAGCTGGGGGGCTTTGGGTAACTTGGGAAGCTTGGCCGCAAGGACGCGTGAGGGCAAGTGTGAGTCAGGGACCGGGAAGCTGATCCAGGTCACAGAGCAGTCCACTCATACAGGGTCTTTGTCTGCAGCTGCTGTGGACATCCCCAAGTTCGTCCCCAAAGTGGATCTGCAGGCAGATTACAGTACTGCCAAGGTGAGACCGGCCCGGGGGGCGGGGCGTGTGTGCCGCAGAGGGGCGGGCTCCGACTCCGTCGCCTGTGTGTTTCAGGGTGTGCTGGGCGCCGGTCACCAGGCGCTGCGGCTGTCTCGGGCCCTGCTGAACGGGCAGGAGCTGATGTTTCGGGGGCTGCACTGGGTCGTGTGAGTGCCCACCAGGACGGGGCGGGGGAGGGCCGCGCGGCAGGCCCTCTGGAGCTCTTCTGTCCCCCGGGACCCCGGACAGGGTGGCGCTGACTCACGCTCCCCGCGCAGGGAGGTGCTGCAGGCCACCTGCAGGCAGACCCTGGAGGTCTCGAGGACCGCCCTCCTCTTCCTCAGCAGCGGCCTGGCCACCGAGAGGTAGGTGTCCTGCCCGGGCCAGCTGGGACTCCTCAGCCCTTCCCGCTCTCCTCCTCTCTCCCGGTACCTGCCCGGCACGCGCCAGCCCTTCCCCACCCGGCGAGGGCACAGAGGGCGCCCTCCTGTCCCTCGGCCCCACCCCTTGCCGAATGCACCGTGCCCTCCCTCCCTGCCGAATTGCTGCCCCTGCCTGTGAGGGGCAGAAGGAAGGAGAAGCCAGAGGGGAGGTCTGAGGAGACAGAGGAAGAGGCCGTGTTGGAAGATGGAGAGGGGTGTGCTGAGGCCACAGTGGAGGTGGTGACTGTCCTGGAGTGGACAGAGTCAGAGCAGTGCAGTGAAGTGTGCAGGGAGACGGCAGAGGTGCCCCACCAGCGGGAGGTCGATCCCCAGCACAGGACCACTAGGAGCCGTGGCCGGCTGTGGATCAGGGAGGAGCGGAAGCGTCTGGGCCTCTGTCTGCCTGGGGCCCTGCAGCCTCCCCGAGGCCAGAGTATCCGCGGAAGTCCGGTCGGGCATATTCCAGCCTCCCGCTGAGGAGGGTGCAGGGAGTCCGAGGGGCCCCGGCCATCGTCACCTTTCACCAGCTGGGCCTTTGCACACACATCATCAGAACCGCTTCTGAGGCCTGTGACTTGTTCTTCCCTGAACGTCCTCAGGCCTGCAGTGTCCACAGAGGGACGGGGTGTGTCCATCAGTGGGGCTCACTCACGTCCCAGTGCCCCTCCAATACAGCCGTCCTGGTGGAGCAGCCTGGCCTGTGTCCTGAGCTCCTGGCCCTCCTCAGTGGCTGCTGCCCTCCCCGAGGTACCGTCTGGGCAGCCAGGCCTCGCTCCGGGGACCCCAAGGCTTCCCCTAGCTCCTTCCTGACAATGTGTGTGTAGAGATTTGCTCTCTCAAAAAGCCCTTTATCCCTGCAGTCCTGTTGGGCCCCCACAAACACTTTTGTAGCAGAAAAGAAATTTGTCTCCCATTTCATAGATGAAGAACCTGAGGCCTGGAGCACGTGGGCCATACAGGTTGCAATTGTGGCTGGCAGGACCAGGACTTGAATCCAGGGCTCCTGACTCCCTGTGCGGCTGTGTCGGCTCAGCCTCATCCTTTGCTGCCATCAAAGGTTCCAGGCTCCAGACCACCATGTGTTCCGTCCTCAGTTCAGCAGTCACATCAGTAGCTGCTGTGTGTGTGTGAGAGAGTGCCCCGTAGGCCCCGGGGACGCCCAATGGCAAAGCAGACACACCCCAGCCTTCACGGGCTTCCAGTTCACTTCTGATTCTCTTCGACTTCCCCGCCCCATCCTCCCCCAACCCTCCATTCCCAAACCAAAGTACATGGAACTCTTTTTTCTTTATCATTATTGTTATTTAAAAAGCATATGTCAGCCAGGCCAGGTGATGCAGGGCAGAGTGGCGCACACCTGTAATCTCAATGCTCTGGGAGGCTGAGTCGGGAGGATCAAAAGTTTGAGCCTGGCCTCCAAAACTTGGTAACTGAGTGAGATCTGGACTCAAAAGGTCGAAAGGGGCCTGGGGGATGTAGCTCAGTCCAAAGGCCCTGAATTCAGTCCCCAGCATCGCAACCAATCAGTCTACAAAATAAAATGTCTTAAAAGGTACATGTTGGCAACCCACTCGGGTCTCCTCCTGTCTCTCAGGTGCTCTCTTTCTCTCCCTCAATAAATTTCCTACTCTTAAGAAAAAAAAAGTAATGTTAATGGTAGCAAGTTAGAAAGTACAGCTAAGCAAAAATGAAGTAAAAATCTCACTTGCTACATCCTAGGGACAAGTTCTTGTACTTTACTAGTATACAACCTTTAGTACACAGCTTCCCACTGCACAAGTGTATATGGACTAGAGAACGTGGGAGTTTTCTGTATCTGTTGCTTTATACACTGCTGTTCTTCACGAATGAGCTCGCTCCTCCATGTTGATGTAGTTTGATCTCACCTGGTGCCCATTTCTCATCAGATGTTTCTAATTATCCCCCGGATTTCCTTTTACTGCTATCTTTGCCAAAACCAGGACCCAGTCCCAGACCATACCTTGAACCTTGTTGTTAGGCTACTTAAGTCTGTCTGAGTCCAGCACAGCTCCCGCCCCCATGTCCCACTTTTCATGCCTCTGGCTTAGGGGAGGGACCATGGCCATTGTCCTGCCTCAAGGATTGGTCTGGACCTTCCTCTTGGTGTTTTTTGGCTTGTTCTCCTTTTCTGGCACTTCCTATAAATCGGGACCTCTGCAGGTGCACAGATTTGAGTTTAATGCCGCATGCTGGGCACATCAGGGATAGTGCTGGCGACCTGGCATCGCCACGCCACTGGTTGCAAATGGCCGGTTCCTCCTCTGTGCAGATGCTTTTCCTGTGGGTTTTGGGTGATCATTTCACTGGGGGCAGCAGTACGCCAAGTCCTGCCAGGTTATTGGCTAGTAGTCTACAGAGGACAGATTTCCTTCCTCAGTACACTCTTGGCTACCCTGGAATAGACTTTCTGTGGAGAGGAGCTTTGTTTTTTCTGTCTAGTTACAAATGCTCCTGGTCAGTGGTACGTTTGCAGCCACCTTGCATCGTGGGTTTGCACATTTTCACAGATTCAAGGAGTTCGAATCCACCCCGAATTTTATTCTCAGTGTCACAGCTTTGGTGTATGGGGCCCTCTTCCAGTTGGTTCCTTTGTCCCAGACACAAGACCTCCCCAAGACCCAAGAGCCAGCAAGTCTGCCTGAAGGTGCCCAGCACAGCTCTTGGGCTCCCTCCTCAAATCAGCCTTTCTCCTTCCTTTCTTCAAGGGCCAGCAGCGTGGCCAGGACGCCCGAGGAGCCCGAGACCCAGGAGCTGAAGAGGGCCGCAGAGCTGAGGTCCAGGCTGCAGACTGTGAGTGAGCTGGGGTTGGCCAGCCATCAGTGGTGCAGTCTCAGGCCGAGGACACCACGGATGTCCGCTTTTCACCCTGCAGCTGGCTACGGTCCTCTCCAGATGTTCCCAAGATGTGTCAGAGACCCAGGTGAGCCTGGGTCACCTGAGCTCAGAGCTCGCGAAGAACCGGGATCAGGTACATGAAGACAGAAGGTCCGTGGGAGTTTCCTGATTTGTGGTCTGGGGGTTGGGAGATGCGCAGCCCTAAAGGTCCAGTGGCCTTTGCAGAAGCCCACCCGCTTCCTCCCCTCGCTTGGCGAGGGTGCTGGGGCAGGAACAAGTCAGACCCTCCCTGAAAGCAGCCAGCAGGATGGAGGGTCTGGGGTCCACATGTACCCAGGAACTGAAGGAGTGAAGAGTCCTTGCAGGCTCTGAACGGAGAGTTGCATTACTGTGCCGGGCCCTGGGCAGGTCCTCCCACTGCAGCAACGACAGTGTGATAATAACGACTGTTTGTGGAGGAGGATGCTCTCTCTGGGAGGTTAATTTGTCCTGAGTCACCCACAGTAAATGACAGGTGACAGATGGAGCTGCAGGTCACATCTGCCTACCTCCTAAGACTGTGTCCTTGAAGTACAGCAGGTGGGGATTTACAATCTTTTAAAAGCCCATTCTCCTTTTTTGCAAACCTAAAAAGGTCCCCTCCCCACCCATGTATCAGAGCCCCAGCCTCCCTTGCCCCTCAGTGGCCAGAAGCAGGGTCCCCACGGCCATCAGGGCCTCTATAGGTTGCAATCCGGTGTCCTCAGTTCTAAACACGGGCACTCTGAAACACCATCATGCCAGCCCAGACCTACACAAGGCTCTGTGCGTCTGTGTTCGCCCCCGTCAGGGTGAGTACCTGGTGTTTCTCAGAAGGGGTGAGAACATCAGCCTGGGGTGCCGCCCCACCCCACGGGGGTCCACAGCACCACGTAGGTCCGCTGAGTTCCCGAGCCCTGAGATTGGAAGCCGATTCGGAATTCAGAACACACTTGGCCTCGAGCCCCACCCCACCACCTTGCCCTCCACCCTCATGTCCTCGAAAGGGAAGGCGGCCGAACCCCGGGAAAGCAGTGGGGTCACCCCGAGGAACCCAGGGAGGAAGGGGGCCAGGTGGACCCAAGGGTGAGCAAGGACACCTGGCATCCCAAAGCGCTTGCGCCGGCCCAAGGGGAAACAAGTAACAGTCCCGGCCTTATGCCCCAGATGTCGGAGTCCCTTGGGAGACCGCCTCCCAGTCGCCTGCATCCAGGCCGGGCTGAGCACCATGTATTCGCTCTCGTTCTAGACAGGGGTTGTGGGTTCACTCTTCTTAAGTTCCTTCCATGTACCAGGCTTCGGGTAGCCCAAGAAGGTAGAACCTTCTGCCCTGGCCAGGTGACGGGGACATTCCTGTGCCCCTGTATCCCGGCTGTACCTGGCAGACGCCCTTGAATGCTTTGGCCTGCCCACCTGCCCGGCTAGCAAGTGCCACTCTGCAGACGCCGTGCTGCTTGGCTTTCTTGCTCCTGCACTTCTACCTGGGCTCATGCTGTGCGAGTGTGTGGGTGGGGGTGAGCTGGGGTGGGGGGAACCAGCGGCAGAACGAGAGATGGTTCACCCTGAGGTGCCTCCAACAAGCTTGGGGCCACGTCGGCCACCCCACTCCCGCCGCCCACCCATCCCCTCCCTTACCCTTTACGCTGCGCTCTTTGATTCTTCCTGCCTCTGCCACAGCACCCAGCAGATCCAGAGTTGCTTGGACAAGATGTACCTCATCTACAAACAGTTCAAGAAATCCAGGATGAGGCCGGGTGAGCCCTTTCCCACCCCTCCTGCTATCTGTGGGTCTCCCTCCAGAGCTGCTGGGGGCCCGCTCCGTGGACGGTGCTGTGGGGAGCCCAGTGGAGCGAGTCTAAGGCCAGGTCCCCGCGTCACACTGCCTGCGGGCCAGCGAGTGACGTGAAGCTTTTACACCCTGCCCAGGGTCTTGTGAGAGCATAAAGGCCGTGGGGGATGCTATAGGAGAAGAGGCCCTGGCCGGGTGTGGTGGTAAACACCTGGAATGCCAGCTACTCCAGTGGCAGAGGCAGGAGGATTTCAAGTTCGAAGCCAGTCTGGAGGACTCAGTGAGACCCTGTCTCAAAACACAAAGAGCTGAGGATGTAGCTCAGTGGTAGAGCACTTGCCTGGCGTGTGTGAACCCCTGTGTTTTAATCCGCAGTGTTGAAGAAACAAAAAACAAATAACACCGGGGAGGGACTCTTTACCATGGCAGGGCACTTTATAGTTTATGGAGTGTTTTCCTAGTGACTGCGTCTTTGGGGACTGAGGTAGACAGATTTTTTCAGAAAAGGGGGATCAGAAGAACCCCCATGGGGAGCCATGGGCCATGCATCTGGCCGGCGTTGTCTGATGATCCTCACAAGACCTCTGGGCAGGGCGCTGTTCATGGGTTCAGGGTGCGGACCAGCTTGCCAGAGGGGCCTGGGAGTGACTGCCGTGAGGGCCAGGGGGAGGGCTGAGCCCAGGGAGGGCTGGCGTTGGGCACAGAGGGGCCGAGAGGCCACAGTTAGCTCGGCCACTGACACGGGAGCTGGCCCGCGCTCCTCCCCGTGTCCCAGGCATCTGTCGATCTGCGGCCGGAAGGCCTCGTGTTCTGCTGTCCCTGGTACTGCCCCAAAAGCACCGCCCAGTAGAAATATAATGCCAATTGCGCATACAATGTTCAGTTTTCTCATAGCCAATTTTTTTCATTTTTGTTTTATTTTAGTTTTTGGAGACAGGGTCTCACTATGCAGTTCAGGCCGCCCTTTAACTCACTATGTAGCCCAGGCTGACCTGACTCACAGCAACCTTCCTGCCTCAGCGTTCCCAAGGCTGGGAGTACAAGCTTGTGCCACTACACCAGCTTCGCATAGCCAAATTAGAAATTAGAAGGAAAAAGGTGAAATTAATATATTTTACTCAACTCACTATATCCCAAGTGTCATTTCAGCCTGTAATCACTATAAACAAGATTACTAAAGAGACACTTTCTGTTCCTTTTCTGTGGTAAGTCTTCAAAATCTCATGTGTATTTCACATTTACAGCACATCTCTGTTTGGAAGCTGAATGTGTAACAAAATAAAATGTAGTCTTAATGAAACCATAAAGCTACATTTAATGAGAAAGATACATTACACTGTGTTAGTTTTAAAATTTAAATTAATTCAAGTAAGAATTCAGGTCCTCAGCCGCTCTGGTTGCGTCAGGGGCTGTGCAGCTGGGTGTCTGGTGGCCGCCGTGGTAGACAGGCGGGTCTACAGAGGATAACTTCTCTCCCTGCGGGCCCCAGTTCTGCCCTGGGCCTGGCCTCAGACGGCGTAGAGGAACCTCAGGGGTGGGGAAGGCCAGACTTTGGGGCTCAGTTAAGCTGGCCTGTACCTAGTCAGTCACCTCTGCAGTGACTTTGGACCTCAGAGGTAGAAGTCCACAGTCCTGCACTGAAAGTTTCGAGCCAGGCACAGTCCTAAGGGCTCTGCATGTTCTCATTATTTAATGCTCATAGAAACTCTTGGCACCATTATCCTCCCAATTTTATAGATGAGGATACTGAGACACAGAAAGTCCAATTGCTTTTAACCACCACTTTTTACAGCTTCAAAGGACTTTTATTTCTTTGGGTCCTTTATAAAAATTAGAAATGACCCTTAACTGACCTGGAATGCTGAAAGATGCCATTCTGGCTGGGTGTGGTGGCTCATGCCTGTAATCCCGGCTATGAGGGAGGCTGAGGCAGGAGGATCTCAAATTCAAGGCTGGCCTGGGCAACTCAGCAAGACCTTATCTTTAAATAAAAATTTAATGAAGAGCTAGGGATGCAGCTCAGTCCAAAGCCCGAGGTTCAATCCCTGGTACTGCAAAAAAAAGAAAAAAGAACCACAGGAAAATGCTTAGCAGTTTTCTGAGCAGCCTCCTCCATGAACCACAAGGAATCCTGTGTGGTACAACGTGTGGAGGACAAGGATGCAGGCTCCATTAGCCAAAGCTCTTGCCTACAGCTGCCAGCTAAGAGCAGGCAGGGCTGGGACTGGTTCCAGATCTCCGGACCCCACAAGTGCTCTGAGCCGCTGTAGGCCCCGGAAGGGGTTTCTGCTATTAGGGGAGCTAAATGGGGAGGCTCAAACCTGAGTCCTCTCAGCTTGCAGCTGCCACCACCCAGGAGGCCCGTTCCCTTGAATCCCAGCAGGGGGCAGCACCTCCCAGCATACGAGCATTAGGACCCTTGGGGAGGCAGCCCACAGCGGGTGGGCGCAAAACTGCAGCAGTCTGGCAAAATTGCCCCTTCTGGCAAAAGTGGCTGTGCCTAGAGGGGGAGTCTGGGCTGGTGGCCTGGCTTCTCCAGCTCACTGATGTGGAGCCATCTGGCTGTGTCTGTGTAAGTGCCGGGGTGGGGCCAATGAGCTGCCAACATCCGCCACTTGGGAGTGTTTGGACCCCAGGTGACCAAGCATCCTTCAGGGCCCACTTATCCTCCCTTCCCACCTGCAGCATCCCCAGCCACCATCCTGCACCTTCCTGGGGAGCCTGTAGCAATTTCTCCACAGCCTCCACTCCTGCCTTCCTGGCTCCCTGGGCTGCGAGCTCCAGGCTGGCTGTCTGCATCTGTGTAACTGTCCCCAAGCCTGTGGCACTGCGTGCTGTGGACTGATTCAGTAGATGATGTCATTCCTGTTTCCTCCAGGGCTTGGCTACAACGAGGAGCAGATTCACAAGCTGGATAAGTGAGTGATTCGTCTGCCGATGGGTGGGGATGGGGTGGGGGGTGGTCCACAGGGCGCAGCCATTCTCTGTGCCAGATGGAGAGTGTAGAAAGCCCTGAACCCCATACACACGTGCATGCACACACGCTCACACACCCTCATGTGTTTCCTATAACTCTCTGTCCTTCCCTGCCCCAGGGACCCAGCTTGCACGGGTCATGTGTATTCTCCAGGGCCCTCTGTCCTCCTTCTTTGTCCCCTGGTTGATGCACCTGCTCGCTGGCCTTCAGCCTTCTGGGTCCCGGCATGTGGCCACTGTCTCCCCCTCCTTGGAGACCCATCCCTGTGGCGGACCCAGGGCTTGGGCGCTGGCACCAGGTCGTGGTGGAGAAAGACCGATGCTGGGTTAGTTAGTGCACAGCTGGCCGTGGCTGCTCATCCCCGGGCCTGGCTTCTCTGTCTCTCCAGGGTGAATTTCAGTCACTTGGCCAAGAGGCTCCTGCAGGTGTTCCAGGAGGACTGTGTGCAGAAGTATCAGGCATCCCTGGTCACACATGGCAAGTGGATGAGGTAATGGTCTGGCCCTTCCTCCTGGACTCGTGGACCCAGAGAGAAGTTAGTGCAGAAGTGGGAGGAAGTGGACGTTTGTGAGCCTGGTAGACCAGGCATCTGCTGGGTATATCCGCTCCGTACAGTAGATGACATCACCCCATTTGACAGTTGAGGGAACTGAGGCTCGGCTCATCGGTCTCTTCTCAATATCACACAGCCAGTAGGTAGCAGACTCAGGACTGTGTCTGGTAAAGCTGCCCCTGAACTCTGCATTCTTCCCACTGCCCCAGCTGGTGGTAGTGGAGACGTCCTTGCTGATGAGAAGTCCTGGTCCCCCTGAGACCAGGACAAGCAGCTTCAAGGCTCCCGAGTGGGTGTGGAGCAGGGCCGGGCAGTGTCCTCTAACAGAACCCTCTCGCGCCTGCATCCCTGGGAGTTTGGGGGCCCCTCCTGAGAGGAGAGAATAGTTTCTGTGGGCTTGTGATTGCCCAGCCTCGGGGAATGATACCCGTACCTGGCTCCCCATCCCCAAGCCCACCCCAAAGTCTGAGTAGAGCTTGGATGCGACTACTCCTCAAAGCTCCTCTGGGAGACCATAATGCGGAGTCAGGGTTGAGAATCAACCGTGGGTTTAATGCCTGTTTCCTCTCTATGCAAAGGGCAAACATCCCTGTTCATCCACAGCCCGGGTGACAAACATTCATCTGCTGTATGAAAGTGGGGCAGGTGACAGCTGGGCCGACATAGTAGGACAGGGGCCGCGAGGGAGGCAAATGCTTAGGGCCCACGTTGTCTGTGTGGTGGCCTGATGACCGCGGGGGACCCAGGAGGGGAGCGCCACGCCCTGCTCCAACCCCAACCTCCACCTGCCTTTCCAGGGAGCTGCAGCAGACCAGGAACCAACTGCGCCTGGCCAGCTGGTCTGTGGCCACCTGCAACACGGAAGCCCAGGGGGCCCAGGAGAACCTGAGCAAGGTGTGAGCCTGCAGGCCCCAGGGCTGTGGAGGGGAGGCCTCCGGATCCCTGCGAGTGTGTGTGGGCGGGGATCGCGCCCCTGCCTCCGGGCAGAGCGGCCTTGACCAAGCCCAAGTACTTCCACATGGGCTAGAGATCTCTGGCTTACAACGTGCCTTGAGGTGGGGACAGAGCATGTCTGGAACGCGTTTTCTGGTCATCTCAGACTCAAGGTCAGCACAAGGGCAGGAACTCTGGGGAGCTGGGGCATCTTCCTCAGGGTCCTGGGAGCCTCTGCAGCGAGGCCATGTGAGCTCTTGCTCTTCAGGTCTGCTCTGTGCGAGGCGGCCATCACACAGGCAGCTCCGAGCAGTGCCAACCACAGGGCCGGAGAAGGGCTGCTCCTCCCAGGGAGCCACTCGCGCCGCCATCTCGGTTCCCAGCTCAGGGCGCAGGCAGCAGCTCCCTGCGGTCAGAGACCAGCTGGGGTCACCCCCACCCCTTCTCCACAGCCCGTGGCTCGTGATGTGTCATGAGAGGTTTAGGTTAGACACAAAGGTGAACCGGGCAGCCTGGATGCTTCGATCTGAGCACAGACCAATGAGAGTAGTTGTACCAGCTGTGTTCCCAGGATGGGACAGAAGGACTCGTGGGAAAGGTGGGATAATTCTGGGGCTTCAGGGATGCAGGCTGGGGGCAGTTCTGTTAGCCTGTCCCTCAGCTCATTCCTACCGGGCCACGCACAGGCTGCCACATCCCCCTGACTAATGCGTGGCTTCACTTCAGATGCTTGATCAGCTCCTTCAGGACAGGACAAGGGGGGCTGAGTCCTCACCACCCTCCGTGGCCCCTCATCCCAGCGCTGCTCCAAAGGACCTGGCTGTGCAGTAAGTGCCAGAGAGGCTGTGTGTGCACGCTGCGTGCGTGCGTGAGTGCGGCGTGCTTGTGTGTTAGGAACAGGAAGGGTGCTGCACTTAGGGTCCAGTTGTTTTGCCTGCATGCTGCCCGAGTGGGAGTGTAGGATGGCTCCACGCCCTGGGACATCAGTCTCAGGCCCCTTTCTGGCCTCTACCTTGGACAGCATGCAGGAGCTCTATGAGGAGATGAAGCTGCTGGCCTTTGACCTCCAGGACAACAACCGCATCATCAAGCGGTAAGGAGGCCCTGCTGTGTCGGAGGGCTGGTTCCTCTAGCTGCTATGGCCTCAGGGTACAGAGTCCCCAGGCTGGCCGTGCGGGCTGGATGGCACATGTTCATTTCCAGCGGCCATGCTGCAGCGTAGGCCTTGTCCACAGTGAGGCACTATCTGGAGGAGCTGTGGGTTTCCCTTCACATCCATTCATTCACTTGTCCGTCCATCCATTCATTTGTGTGACACGGAGGATTGAACCCAGGGCCTTCACACTGAGCTACATCCCCGGGCCTTTTAAAATGTTTTATTTTGAGACAGAGTCTCACTAAGTTGCCCAGGTGGGCTCTAACTTGCAATCCTCCTGCCTTAGCTGGCATTACATGTCATTTTTACCCCTCAGTGCTGTCAGAGAGCGGGGCTCTGAGGCATGTAGGCGGATTTGCACCTGGGTCCAGCCCCTCAGTGCCCATGGACGCTGTCCTCACCCACCTCCTAGAGTCCCCACAGTCGTTCTCAGCATGGGTGCTGCTTCCATCCGCAGGTCCACCCCCCACAAACTGTCCCGCAGACATCGAAGCCTCAGTGCCCATAACCTGTGCCACCTCGCCTCAAGGTGCCCTGCTCCTCCTGCCCCCACTTATGGCACCAGGGTGGCAAGGGAGAGTGGTCCATCTGAGCAGATCCCCTCCCGGGTGAGTGGGAATGAATGCAGCAGCTACAGGACCATGAAAGTCACCAGAGAGAATGGGCCAGCTGCTCCTGTACCCAAGTGGGCGCATCTGACAGAGCGGCCGGCTGCATGAAGCACACGAACGCCTGAGAGATAACCTCAACATCAAGGCTGGGGGCTGGGGATTTAGCTCAGTGGTTAAAGTGCTTGCCTTGGAAGCATAAGGACCCAAGTTCGATCCCCAGCACCGGGGGAAAAAAAAAAATCAAGGCTGGCTGGCAGGCCCACGTAGTCACATACACGCCCATGGCCACCCTGCCATGTCCTCCCGTCGTCCTGTCTGTCTTGTCCCCATGTGGGGACTAGGGGATCCTGACTCTGCTCCCCACCACTGTGTGACTCTGGGAGACTCGCTCAGCTGTGAGCTTCAGTTCTCTCGCCAATGAAACAGGACCGACACACACAATTCCTATCTCGTGGTGGTAACGTCAGAGTTAAGTAGGATGTGTTAGGCAAGGTGCCTGGGGGCAAGGGGCAGGAGGGGTCTTGAACTTGCAATCTCCCTGCCTCAGCCTCCTGGCGCACCAAGATTACAGGAGGCCAGGCTCCTCCTTACACCAGGCCAGGCTCCATCTCCTTAATCCCCACAACAGGAGATTCTTTTTTTTTTTTTTTTTTTTTTTTTTTTTTGTGGTGCCGGGGATCGAACTCAGGCCCTTGTGCTTACAAGGCAAGCACTCTAATCACTGAGCTAAATCTCCAGCCCCACAACAGGAGATTCTTGGAAAGACTTTCCAAAACAACCCTCTGGTCAGGAAGTTCCAATTTTAGTGCCGACATAAATTTTTCTTGCTGTGATATGTAGTCCCCTTGCAAATAGCTCAAAACTGTAAATTTTTACTTCCTTGTTCAGATGTGCAGTTGCAGAGTCAAATGAACTGCTCTGACCTCCTTTCCCCTCCTCCTAAACTCTGCTGCCTGTTAGAACTGCCCCCTGGAGCTTCCTAAAGGGCGCATGCCCGGATCTTGCTCCAGAGACTGTGGGTGCGGCCTGGTGTTGGGTGACTCTAACATCGGTCCACGCTGTAAAGCAGAAGGGTACAGGACACTGCCGCAGGAGAGCTGGGAAGCTGCCGGGATGTGGCTGGTCCAGCTGATGGGTGGAGCTAACCCGTGCTTTTCCTTGCAGGCTGAGTAGAGTCCCATCCAGTCCTGACGTGTGAGCCCCACGGGGTGCACGAGCCATCTAGAAGCATTAGAAGCTCGCGTGCTGCTGTCCTGCGCTGTGGGGTAAAACCCAGGGCGAGATACGGTCCATTTCATCAGCCTACTACCTCTATCCTGGCACAGCCGGGAGACGTTCCCAGCATGACCGCCCACTGCCTGTGCCCCTGGGAAGCGGCACAGCCCGGACTGGGACACTGGCCACCTCCGGCGGGACCGCAGCACACTGTAGCAGCCACTGCTGGGCCTCAGCCTTACGCCCGGCCTGGAGGACTGAGGCTGGCTGGGCTCCTGGCTGCTCCACACTCCCTAGGGATGCGCACAGGAGGCCTGGGGCCTTCTTCCCCTTAAAGTGCTTTGCAATGAACGTAGCCTTCTCCCATCCTGTGCTTCCTGAGGGTCACCACGCCCAGCCGCAGGTGACAGAGCCTGGCTGTCCTTCCGCTCTTGGTCTCAGGGGCCTCAGGCTGAGAAGGTGGGTGGAGGCAGATACCAGCGCTTTGGGGACTCTTCCCTCACCCTCTCTCTGAGGCACCGTGTGGTCCTGGGACGCAGCTGGTCGGCATCCATGGGTTGCCGGGCGTGGAAGGGATGAGCCCCAAAGAGAGAACAGGCCTGCACCTTCCTGGGCTGGAATAAATGCCACTGCCACGTCCATCCCCTGTAGCACTCACCAGGCTGTGCCCAAGAAGCAGGAGAAGCCCTCAGCTGGGCAGCCGACTAACCAGACGGGGCTGGGTGGGATCCAGGAGGGAGGCCTGGGGAAACGGGGCCAGGCTGGTGACGTCCAGACTCTGCCTTTCCCCTTAATGGGCCCTGATTTCAGGGAAGAGCCCAAGGCTGATGGCCTCTGCTCTCCTGCTTCTTGTCCACTGGGGAGCTGGGTGTGGGGTCTTGAGAAGGTTTAGTCTTTTTAACCCCAAACCCACTATCTAAGTACCTGCTGCTTTTGCCCAACCCCACTGCTATTCACAAGCTAGACTGTGAACTAAATGTTTGAGTACTGCTATAGGTCATTTTAAGCCATCCCTCATTTTGTCTAAAAGCTAGAGTGGTGCCTGGGTAAGACATTTTGATATGTACAAAATGCTTGCAAAGGTAGTCATTCCCTGCAGATAGATACCTCCCACCTGCCCTTACCCAGAGCTGGACACCCACCCAGCCTGGGCACTGGTGGAAGGAACAGGGGAACATAGTAGGGCAGCCCAGGAGGAGACAGAGAGGAGCGGGAAGCCCCTCTGGGTGCTCTGGAGTCCAAAGGCAGCACTCTGCTTGATTTCGAATAGCCCTGGAGAGCCTTCGTGCCCATCTGCAGCCTCCATGTCTTCCAAAGCCACTTCCCCAATGACCTGCCGGCAGAGCAGGACGGGCCGGATCACGGGGCTGACATCTCGGTGCTGCGACTCCAGCGCCTTCACTTCTCCTGGGAAAGACCAGCAAGCTCTGAGCCCAGGCCCAGGCTTCTGGAGGCTGCTTCCTTGAATCAGGTCTAAGAGCTTCATGTTTGCTGTCTGGACCTCAAGCCCAGCAGGCCACTAAAACTACGGATTCAAATTCTGGGATCTCGGGGAGCAGGTGCTGCCATGATGCCCCTGGGTACCGGGTCACCCCTTGTCTGCTCTGCCAGGGTGAAGCTGAGGCCCACACGTCCGGCTCATCGATGGCCCAGCAGGAAAGTCCCACAGCGGGTTTTCCCCGGCGCCTGTAGTTGTGCTGGACCCCATGTGTTTGGTGGGGCTCTGTGAGGGAGCCAGGGTATTCCTGAGAGCCCAGCACAGATGTTTGGGAAGTGAACCAGGATCTGACCTCATAAGCAAAGCCCATGAGATGGGACACGCTCAAAAGCTCCAGTTAGGTCCACCCATCTGAGCCCCAGGGAGCTTCTGGTTCCATCTCAGAAGGGAATGAGGAAGTGGACCAAGGCCCATGACCAGAAATACCCATAAGATCCTCAAGTGTCTGAAGGCCCCTTAAGTCTTCCCACTCTGTCCCCTGCAGTGATTCCCAAAAAGGGCTTGTTCAGTTCGTCCAGCGGGAACTGAGCACTATGGTGGCCAGGCCTTGGGCTAGGTGCTGAGCTATAGATGGACAGCGACATCTTGCCCGGCCCTGAGGAGCTCACGTC